>JAEMWC010000030.1:1137500-1177500 GCA_016490735.1 Pachyseris speciosa | reverse complement strand
AACGCAAGTTATAATCTTTTCTTTTCGGGAACACAAATATTTCGATAATTGACTGCGTTGACTGAAAATGACAACATGATCCGCCTCTTTGTAGTTGGAGAGAGATAAACAGGGGCACCCAATGAGCCAAACCAGCCAAAAGTTGTAGAAAGGCATTTTTAAGTACGTTATGGTGTTTGAAGTCTGTTTAAAGTGATGTTTTGGTTAGCTAGAAAACTTTGATCTGTTCGGATTCCCTAGCTGAAATGTTAATTGCCCGAAAATTTTAGGGAACAAAATCTTTCTTTGAGAAAATATTAGCTGATATGAACTTTCTAGGGAACCTTTTTTCTTTCCGAAAATGCTAGCTGACATTTTTTACTGCCAAAAACAGCAATAACAACCTTTCCGAAAACCTCAGGGGTTAAGATTGCCACATTACGAATCTTTTAGGCCACGTTTTACTTACGAAAAACCGAGTGCACTCTATAATCGACACCGAAAGCTTTAGGCGAACTACCCTCCACCAAACAGATATTTACCGAAACTTGTCGTTGGGTGCCCCTGGATAAAATTTCTGTCTGTAATTTATAAAGTTTACAATTCAGTTTTGTGGTTCTGCACCTCTTTACAACTTTTCTTTCATATCAAAAGGAAGAAACAATCGAAAAAGCTCCTAAAACAATTCATAAAATTAAAATGATCATTGATCTGCCTGCGATGCGAACGTTTATACACGAACATGCATATTAATTAATTTTCATTCAACAACACTGGCACCCGCCAACTTGTGAGTTTTTTAGCGCATCATTGACTTTACAATGATTCAGTCTTTTCTTTTTTTTTCTCCCTTATAATCGTGCGTGATTAAATATAGAACGGTTTTTGAATAAAAGCAAGGTTTGTTTTAACAGAAAACTTGTCCGACGTCATGCGCTGTTTATCAGTCAGATCAGTGGCATGAACTGCCAACTTGTGAGTTTTTTTTAGCCGCATCATTGAGTTTACAGTGATTCAGTCTTTTCTTTTTTTCTCTGTTATAATCCCGTGTGATTGAATACAGAACAGTGTTTTAATAAAAGCAACGTTTTTCTTAAGCAGAAAACTTGTTCGTCACGCGTTTCTGTCTGGGTTTGGTAATCTTGTCGCCACATTTAGTTCACAGGTCGGCGTCTTCAGATATGAAATAACCCGTGTTGCAGCGCAGTTCAATGCTCCACAGTTTCGATGAACAAAACTTGAAGGACACTAAAGAGTGCTCAATGTTTTGTTTTTGTTCTCTATGGCTTTTGCGCGGCACAAAAACAACCGGTGACATGAAGTCTGACAAATGAAACAATGAATTCAATCCTAAACAGCCTGTTTTATTTATGTGGAGGATCAAGGATACTTCACAAATTAATGTTATCAAGTAAGCTGAAGCCACTCAAAAGGCACTAAGGCCAACAAGGTAGCGGGCATTACCCCTTAAATCTACCAAAGCTTTACGTTTTCATTGCTTGTTTTATTTATGTTACAGTGATATCTCTGGTCCCACAAGGCGCACAGAGAGGACTGAAACGGCAAAATACTCTGTCCTTACATGCTGAATTTCAGTTACAAAAGTGCTTATGATGCGCCGTTTATTGATGAGTAATTTCTTTACAAGCTTATTTTGCAAGTGTCGACAAGCGTGAATTTGTGGTGTCACGACAAACAAAAATCGCGGGTTCTACTGACGTCCTCTACTTCGAACGGATGGAGGATTTTTATGAACGGCTGATCGAAGGCGTTCAAACGAGTGCAGATATTTTCTACACGGGTACCCAAGCCGTGAGAACGGATGGAAACTTTTTCTGAACGGCTACCCAAGTCGTTTGTACGGATGACCCAAGCCGTTCGAACGGATAAGAAACGACTGATGAATGGAATTCCGTTCTAAACGGGAACTCGTTTGTTAACGTTTTCGCGTGAGAGGTCACAATTTTTAAATTTATTTCGTGGAAAAAAATATCTTGGGGTTTAATAGGGGCACTTTAAGTTGTGCATTTTTATACTGTTTAGTACTTTTCACTGTTTTCAATTAACCACAAAACACAAATTACCTGCATCGGGTATGTTATCAACTTCTTGAAAATAAAATATAAGTCTTGAAAGACCATCTGCCTTGAGAAAGTCCTCCATGGTTTCAATCTAAATGAACAGAAATAATTAAAAACGTTTGAAATAAACAATAACACATGAGTACTTGTCTATAATCTTGAGCCAGTATAAGTGAAGCTGTTGTAAGATGAGACAAACTACAACAGTACTACTAAACAGGTTTTAATAGCCTTTAGATGCACTGGGTCTCAAAAGACTAAATAAATGCAAGTACATTGTACATGTACAATTTATTACACAGAGCCAACAAGCATGGAGGTTTTTGGATAAATTTGACAAATGTCAAGTGAAAAGTTGCTCCAATAATTTGATTCAGAATGCATCAAGAGATTGTACATTCTTGCACCCATTTGTCTACAGTTTAGGGCAAGGGTACATTTCAATGTGTTTGCAGTATATGTTATTAAAGTTACATACAATGCAGAAAGAGAAAACAGACACATATTAAAGAGTTAGGCAAAATAATTCAGGCCGCAGAAACACATCGTGTACTTGCCACAGACAAGTGATCTAATGGCTAATGGAAGTATATTATTTAATCAATAATCTTATAACGGTACTTCAGTCCCCTGGTCAAGTCGATGTTCAAGGGATAATACAATTAATTCAGACAAAGTGTTGGAGGGGATAAAGAAAAGGTCACATTCCTCAGGTCAACATACACGTCACAATGCTACAGATAAATAAAGAAGCCCAAAAGCCCTAATCACTATCCAAAATGCTGTTTCAGATAATGAGGAAAAACTGTTTGGCTTAGTTAAATAAAACCTGTGACCTGTGGAATGTAACCTGAACTTTAGCTCTGGCCCACACAGCACTTAGAACTGAAGTTAAAATAATGTACTCTGGTCTATCTGCCATTTTCATTAGTGACTAAGTACTAAAGGGGCCTCGGGATGGGCGCATGGGTAGGCAGGTGGGTGGGTGCATGGGTGGATTGGTGCATGGGTGGGTCGGTGACAGGTTAATTGATTTGCTTGATTTGATACAGACCTGTGTGCCTTCAAGTAGAGACTCTGTAACTTCATCCTTTGTCAATCCGAGGGTACTGGCAACTGTGCTAATTAAGTACTCATGTCGGAAGTCTATCATGGACCTCTTTGCTTCCCGTTCTTCTCTGGCTTTTTGCTGGGGTTAAAAAGACAGTTTTTGGTAAAATCACTTGACTATTATTGGAATGTGATCGACATGTACATGCATGTGCAATAAACAGTGGTGCAAATATTTTGCAGTAAAATACTAAGTTAAATGTTATTGTCAAACTGTTATCAATGGGATTACAAATTTTATTATTGGTTCAAAACTGTGCTAAAATCAAAAGTAACATACAGCACCACTCAAATCTACTATAAGTTACCAGTCATGTTGTGCGCTGGGAGAGTCACTGAAGCGAAAATTTTTGGCATTAATTTCGGATGACTTTACAGCACAAAATCAATTAATTTCGTGTATGGTACATCTATATCAGTATATTCTACAAATAATACAATGCTACTTCTCCATTTCCCAAGATACAACTGTACCTCACTCTTTCTATCTAAATTATGGAGATGTAATACTATCCATGTCGTCCATGCATGATAGTTACATCTAAATCATGTGACAACAGGAAAATATTGATTCACTTGGAAATTGTATGGGGCCCTCAATAGGAAAGCACATGAATTAATCTAAATTGCATTTTTGAGAGGGTTTGGACAGGGAGGGGGGTGGGAGGGGATGGTAGTGGATAATTGGTGGACCAACAATAGAGCCCATTCCACTACTGGTACTTGTTAAACCAGTCTTGTAATGATGTCTCAAAGGCAAAAGGCCATTAACATCCCCCACAGAAGGTTACTGGAAGTTTCAAGGAAGTGAGAGGGATCTCAGTAGCCGAAAATGAAATGGAACTTTTGTAAAAGGGGAAGGGTCCAGTGGAATCCTTCTCCCTGACATATTATTACTTTCATGTGCTTTTCAAAAGGCAAAAAAAAACTTTGGAGTCATACCCTAACACTTTACTTGGGGGCAAGGAAAGTGATGGTACAATTTAAATTTTTATCTGGTAAGACTTTGTCACTGACTTATCATGAAAATTAATTATTAATGAAACTTTTTTTTTCATCAAAAGTCAGTGACAAAGTCTAACACTGCACGAGTTCAGAAAAAGAAAACCTATTAAGTTCTTCCAACAAGAGTCAAACGACAGAGCTACAGGTGCTGTAAAGGAGAATTGTGGGACTGGGGAGCCAGGTGGCCTATTGTCCTGGATGGATGAGTGGATGGTTGACCTTTATTTTAACACAAAAATTACATTATTTTGTAAAGTTACATAGCTTGTGGGGTCATACATAAAAATAGGGGTGGCAACTGGTTCTTCAAAAGAGATGTGTCTTGCAAATTTTGTCAAATTTTACGTGTCTTGCTGACTCAATTTTTTTGCAACATCGTCTTGGAGTCTTGATTTCTATTGCAAGGCTAAGAAAGTCTTGGTCTCACAGAAAATATACTACCGTAAAAGCTCTATTATGCAACAGAGAGGGGGGCTTATTTCAAATCATAAACACCCTCTTTTCGTCTTAAAACAGTTTTTGACAAAACTCAAACAATTTAAGTGACATTTTATTATCTAATAAAGGTCAGGAAATAGTATTGCATGTTTGAGTGTATATTTAGTTTAAAAACAATCCAATTGGGCCACATGAAGTTGATTTTGCAAGGGGGAATAGTCAGGCTGTAGGGGGACTAATTACAAAATCTCATGTCCCAAAAGGGGGAGGGGGGCTAATTAGAGAAGGGATGGGGGATTTATTACAAAAAATGACTTCTAAACTGGGGGGCTTATTAGAGATGGAGGGTTAATAGACATGGGGGGCTTAATAGAGCTTTATGGTAGTCTTGCTGTCTCGTGCAATCGCGTATTTACCATTCACCACCCCTAACAATATGTACAGGCACTCTCACATTAAGTCTCTTATGACTTATGATCAGTGAGTTGAACAACTTTGAACACTTCACAATGTATAATGTTATTATATGTTTGTGGTCCAATTTTATTCTTGGTTCAAAATTTTTGTCGCTTTGTTTTAAACTAATTATTATGTACATTACCACACCCAAATACAAAGGGAGAAAAACTTTAAACCAAGAATGGCCATTTTTATACTAAATAATTAATCCGTCTGGGACGAACTTGGGCAAACATTTGTAGTGTGTCTGTTTAGTTCGACTTCAAGGCCACATTTGACAGCATCCAGAGAGACTCACTTTGGAAGATAGTCGAATCCTATGGGCTTCCAAGGAAGTTAATTAACATCATGAAGAATACCTATGACGGCTCACTTCACACTCTTGCGTGAAGGTAGAAGTGACAACAGGAGTTAGACAGGGCTGTGTTTGGTCCCCACTATTGTTCGGCATCATCATCGATTGGTTTCTCAAGAATTAGGGACAAGAATGACCTAGGGATTGTACTTGAAAAACGAAGAAGTTCTCGCTACCAACAACAGCGACTATCTGATCTCGATTTTGCGGACAACATAGCCCTGATTGACAAGTCAGAACAGAGACTGCAACATGCAACATCTGAAGTAGAAGAGAAGGGAAGAAAGGCTGGTCTCACTATCAACTCGAAGAAGACCAAGGTCATGGACGTGGCAAAGGAAAGAATTGATATCACTACTACCTTGAGCAATCAAAACTCTCTTGAAAATGTCTATCTGGGAAGCATAATATCACACAACAGCAACCTCACACCTGAACTAGACAACCGTATTGGAAAAGCAGTGAATGCTTTCAATAGACTCCTACCTGTTATGTGCCACAAATCCATCAAGATGCCCATGAAAACTGCTATTTACCAAGCAGTAGTTCTATCAACTCTATTGTATAGCTCAGAAAGCTGGAACACCACCGTCCAGGAAGAGAAACGACTAGCAGCGTTCCACACAAGATGCCTAAGAAGAATTCTTGGCGACTCCTGGCAAGACCATGTGCCAAATGAAGTGATCTTCAAGAGAACCAGCCAAGTACCGCTCATTAACATCTTACGACACAAACGTCTTACATGGCTCGGACATGTCATCTGTATGCACCAAACTCGCTTGCCCCGCCACTTGCTCCACTGGGAACCACGAGGACACCGTCACCCAGGCAGACAGCACATGCGCTGGAAAGATACAGTATCAAGAGACCTCTGAACTTTCCTTCGAAGAGGCAACAGTGCTAGCGCAGGACCGCAAGGAGTGGCAATCATTTGTGTTGGCGTTACGTGGGCTCGGCCAACGGCAGCAGTAATGTAATGTAATTAGTTCGACTAGAGTAAAGACGGGCTCAAGATGCATTATGCGTCAAGACGAATTACCTTGTTTCGTGCGTCTTTCAAGATGTACTAAAGCAGATAGTTCGTCTAGACACACAATGCACCTTGTGCCCGTCTTTATCCTAGTCAAACTAAACAGACGCACTACAAATGGTTGTCGAAGTTCATCCCAGACAGATTATGCGCCTCATGTAGTTTGTCCCATCTTTGCACTAGTCACATAAAATGACAGACACATAATTTGTCAGGACAGATAATGTGTCTCTAGAATAAAAAGGGCCACTAAAACTGAACCAGTACAACATATACACATTAAATTTTAAGCTCACAGCAAACTGGTATTTCTATGGAAGATACAGTGTGCTAATTATCGGCAACTCACTTCTATTTTTATTTATTTATAAGTTTATCAATATTTATGTCTTTCCTTCTCTCTGTTTTTAACCAACCAGCCAACCTGATTTCAAGAGGGACGGTGACAGGAAATAAAATATTTGAATAGCCAAACCCTTTCCTCTCTCCAACAATGTTGTTCCTTTTGAGCAATTGCAAGAAAGATACACCTGATGTTTTGCAATAAAAATTCTATTTACCGAGAAAAATGTTCTCTCTCTCTCTCTCTTTCTCTTCGAATGGATTCTTAAGAATAAACAATATTTACCGCAGCTGGTTCAACAGTCACCACAAAAAAACTGACGGAACAAGTTATGTAACAAATTGCGAGCAGAAATGATCTATGCTCTCTGAAGGTTTACAGGAAGACGACCATACAATATCTCATTTCTTATGACCTTTATTAAAGTGAAAAATATTTGGGGTTATTTAATCAGTAAACGTAAGCTTTAATACAGCTGTAAGTTAGTCTTAATTAAGCTTAAACCTACTTCAGCTTATCCGAAATGGGCAAAAAATCATCTCAGTTCTGACAAGTTAAGGCTATACATTTTTCTGTTACATATCGCAAAAGTTTTAATGTAAGGCATACGAGTGCATTAACTCAGGCATTGATCACGACGAAGCAAACAAGATCGAGAATCGAAACTCTGCACAATAACGAAATGGAGTGGAAGTCGAAAAGTCGATCCCGGGATTATTTCATTCTAGAGCACATCAAGATACTACGGCGAATAAAAAGCAAATTTCGTTAACTGAGGAGCAAAAATATGGGATTTCAAAGCGAACCCAATAAATCTGCAAAACAGAAACGCACATTCCTGATGCACCACGGAACGACAGTGGCGTGACAAAATTCAACCTCACGAAGTCATAGGACTTTTGGCGCGCTCGCTCAAATAACTAACCTGCTTTTCCTTGATCGATTCGCCTGGACCCAACGTCTGTAGCCTTGATGCTTTTTTCTGCTCTCTTTCAGCCGTTGAGGGTTTTTGTTGCTTGCGAGAGCGATGCCTGCCGCCTCTACTATGTGGTACAGGATTGGTGTTTGATGCTTGTTGATCCGCCATAATCAGGACACACAAAGTTGAATTTCTTCTCAAAACGTGCTCACGGGCTTCTCCAAATCATTCTAGCTTGACTCGATCCTTCTTCGATCTTATCAAAGTCTTCAGTCTTTCACAGACTGGTCAGAACTAATCCTTATGTTTTATTTTGAATGCGTTTAGTCATTTCAAGTCCACCTCGAAGGCAGAGTTGTAATTTCCATGGAAGCGGCCTTCAATGTCATAAACAAAATAAATAATGCATGATGGCTACCAAGCGATTTGATTGGTCGAAACAGCAATTAACTCTCGAGTACAAAATGGCAATGAGATTCTATCGTTTCTATCATGGTGAGTTTTTAACCATTTCTGCTAACAAAAGAAGGCAGCAAAGAACTCGAGACATTTTAAAAAAAGCTGGCGATAAATAAACCACTTCATCTCAATGGCCAATTGAGAAACGCTAATCTCACTGGTCGTTGAAAAATATTGTTGAATAATTAATTAAAGGATGACCACAAGAATCGGGAATCTGGGAGACCCAAGGGCAAATAGTAGGGACGGGACGAAGAATTCATGAGCGAAATCTGGACTGTAGCTTGTAAACTTTCGCTAGTCCCGATTTCGCCCGTGAATTCTTCGTCCTGTCCCTGTCCCCTATCCGTCCTTGGGTGTCCGAGGATGTTGACGACCGAGAAAATTAAAGGCCAACTAAAGGGGGAAAGTTTGCAGCTTCCCTGTCAAACAAATTACGATGATTAAAACAAACTGACTACTATCTCCGGTTTTCTGCCCAGATTTTTTAAAAGGACAGAAAGATCAAGAGGACAATTCTGGGTGTGTTAGTTTGCTGTTTTAGACCTATAAACTGCGTGACACAAAAATTAGTGCTTCAGAAAGGGTTCATAACTATGCAGAGCCGGTGCTATAATGATTTTTTCCGGGAGGTTCACGATTTTTTTTTTTGAATAATTGGGCCTCGATTATTCATTATTCTTTGGGTATTTTTTTCGAATTATTCATTATTCCTTCTAGATTTTTGTGGCTTATTCATTATTCACCATTGCCTCAACGCAAGAAGAATTCGAGAAGAAGAATTCGAATTCAAGAATTCAAGAAGAATTCGAATTCAAATTATAATACATTTGGCCATAATATAATACTGTCATATTCAGTGTACTGAAAAACCTACTCGCTTTAATGTTTTATCAAACTTAACTGATCTTTATTCAGATCTTCGACTGAATCTCAATCAATTCAAATTAAAGGCCTTCCTTGTTGCGATACATCTTCTCAAGCTCTCTCACACAAGAAGCGCGTCGAATGCCATAGTGTAATTAAGTGGGCATGGCACCGCATTGCCTCATGAGGGACAAGAAATTCTCTACCATTAGCGTAACTAACGCAGACAACCTCACGTATAGTCAATTAGATTTTCGGCACCAAACTCTGAGAAAAGATTTTTAGTAGAGTGAAGCTGCCATGCATCAGTTCAAAAGGTCTTTTTGTTGCGTGCGGCAAAACGTGGCCAGATCCTTGGGTTGATGTTCTGCCGGTCCTCTCCTTTGTTTACTGCCCGGGGACATCAAAAACACCACCCATCTCTCTAATACTGACATTGCCTCGCAAAATGAGAACCTAGCTGCTCGTCTGTGGTGGTCAAGGTCAAACACCTGTGTGTATGGATACAGAAGTGATGACAGTTTACGAAATGGCTCTGCGTTGCGTTGGTGACTACTGTGATTGCCTTGTTTCCGGTGTCACAAATAGATAGGGAACGTTCCATGTTTGCGATATCGTGAAGGGAACAAAATCTGGCTGATGAGGCGACACCATCCTCATTTCCTGGATCGTTAACTGATCGTTAAGAGCTCGACCCTTTCAGTAGTGTCGACATGAGAAACTTTTCAGATAGTATGGTAACTTTTTTTCAACAAACAGCCAAATCCATAGCTACAATACAAGGTATACAGACTCCTTTCGTCTACCATTATGTAGAACAAATATCCGCCAATTCTCTGTCTTCTATCAAGGTCCAAAATTTTTTAACTCTCTTTCTCCTGAGATTACTAGCTCCTCATCTCTTGCATCTTTTAGGAGAAAACTTAAAACATCTATTATCAGTAATTATTAATTCTGTTATGTGTACAAATATGACTTGTGTGTACTTCTGTTACCATGTTGTCTAGGTTTAGTTATCTATTATTTCTTGGGAGGGAACCTAAGTACTACAAGCCCGATGGTTTTATTAGGTTCCCTCGCCATTTTCTTTTTGTCCTATCTGTTTTTTCTATGTTAGGCCATTGCAATTCCTGTGTATTAATCATTGTAATTTATTAATCATTCACGTTCATTGTGTGTGGCAAATAAAAAAATTAAAATAAATAGATAAATATGGTTCCCACACGACACGAAGAGACTGTTGTCTACAAGGCAAATTCCAAGAATGAGACGAAATGTGGGGAGAAACGACTGTAGATAACAATGTTCCAAGATTAGCGTGCAAGATCATAATTCCAGCCACGTTTCTAAGAACACTTGTCTGTCGTCTGGCCCAGTATGAGGCATACTTCGAAAACGTTGATGATGGTCAACTTTTCATGTAAATTTTGTATAACTTGGCAGCCACTCTGAGAAACTTCATAAAACATAGCAACTAGTCCAGACACTTTATCGTCCATTGACGTTACATGATTTCATGAGATAGGCTACTATCTCTGTGTATGACTTAACCAACAGTTCTTTAACTTCATCTGCCAACTTCACAGGTGGATCCTTAAGCCTGATAATACCAATGTTAGCCTGCTAAAGCTGAAGACCCGGTTTGATAGGCATAGCATCACTAGCTGTGGCAATAAGAAAGTCAACCACAGCCTGGAGTGCCCTTTTAAACTGACTGCTTCAACTGAAAGATCATCCTGACCACACACACTATCATCAATTTTAACACCGTCGATCACATGAGGCATTGGGCTCATAGCTGAAATGGCTCGGGGTGAAAGAGCCACAAAATTGTGACTTCCGATCCATTCAGCTGGTGGCATACTGACATCACCAAGGTTTCCTCTCCCGTGACCACCGACACCATTAAAAAAAATGCATTGGTCCGTTTCCATAACAACTAAGGGCCCAGGAGCAAAATACATGGCAAAGGTCCATATTGGACCACGCAAATACCAAAACTTTAAAAGAGTTTTGTCGACATTAAGCAAAATTATCAATATCATAGAGCAAAAGTCAATCTTGCATTCAAGGATCAGCCTTTGGGTTTGGGTGGAGGCAGATCATTCTCTTCCTTGTCTGTAAAATATTTTCTGCTTTGGCCAATTATAGTAAGAAGCAATGTTATATCTTACCCCTAATTTTTCTTTGAAACATGGCAGAGGGGCAAAATTTTGTTGATTGAATTCCTCACACGAAATTTTCTTACTATATGGATTTAGACAGTACTTCAGCATTCAGACTTCTTGCTCTTCCCCATTCTATCACTCAATATTACAGCGTTGACAAACCGACCTAATACACTGCTGACCGACACCACCTGGCAACGTCCACGTGAATCAGAGGTCATATGTTACTATAATAGGACATTTGACAGAAAAACTGTCAAGCTGTCAATAGTCCAGTTTCGACTTCGCTATGACCACTAAATAAAAGTACTGAGAACGCATTTGTACAGGTAAAATATTCACAAATTCCAGCGAGAAGATCACCTGTATATGTGGCCCCTTCTCGCCGGTATTTGTGAATATTTTACTTTAGGTCGAGCCTAACCCTGTACAAATGCGTCCTCAGTGCTTTTATTCAGCGGTCATGGCGAACTCGAAACTGAACTATTGACTGTCAAGTTGCGTTGCAAATTTGAAGTAGTTCCACCCAGACGTTTTGCGGGAGACGTTTCGCATCGTTTGGGGTTTCATCTTACACATTGCCGAGTTCGCAAAAAAAAAAAACAAAACAAAACAAAACAAAACAAAAAAGAGAAAAAAAAAGCTTCTGAAAAGATATCACAAAATACATAAACAAAAAAAGTGTTATTCATTATTCTGCTGGCACAACTGCACTATTCATTATTCCCAATTTTCAAAACCCAATTATTTATTATTCATTTTTTATTTAAACCCGTTATTCATTATTCATTATTCAGCTTCCATCCCCGAAAGGGAATGTTTATTTTTTCAAGTAGGTGTCAAGTTAAAAAACATAAAGGGATTTCAACCCTCCAGTGAGAAGTACTGCACATGTCATCGGCTTTCCCGTGGGGTCGACCCCCGGGCCAACCAGGGAGACTTGTAAGGGAATACAAGCAGCCGTGGATGGGATTCTTTTCCCAAGGGTAGGGGAAAGTCTCGACGTTGTTTTACGATCAAAGATTAGGGGGTGGGAGAATTCACGAGTTTGTAAAGGATGTCAGGGGGATTTTCTGCTGAGAACCTCGTCCAGGGGAGTTTGGCAAGATTCCCTGACCCTCGTTGGAAATTCCTCGAGTTTTCTTGACTGACTTTACAATCCCCTTGATTAGCCCTGTGATCGACCCCACGTGGAAGCCGATGTGATGCGCACATAACTCTTCCCATTCCTACAGTAGCATTTAGCTTCTCTGTTTTCGTCACTTCTTCGATCGTCATGCTCGATTTCTCAAATCACCTTTAAAGAAACTGAGATGTTTTAAAAAATCTACACAGTTTCTTACAAGTTCTTCAGAAACCACAAACGTGGAAGAAATGTCTTTAATTTCTTTCACAGTGTTCAGCTTTCCTCAATTCATTGAATGATTTGTTTCATTCGCCGCAGTTCTAGTCTGCGTGTTAAGTTCGCAGCCTAGGATGTACGCAGCATCTAACATCAGTTCAAGTAACAATATAACCGCTATAGACGAAGCTTTAAATCGAGATCTCGATTCAGTCAATATTTGACTTGCCTCTAATAAACTAACATTGAATGCAACTAAAACTGAATTTATGCTTATTGGATCAAGACAGCCTGCGATTACATACTCTTCCGAGACCCCCGAATCTTACCGTTGGCGGTGTTCCTGTTAATCAAGTATCCACTGCAAAATCCTTAGGCGTCTATATAAATGAAAATCTCAGTTGGAGCTCTCACATTGAGAACATTAAGAAAATCAGCTGCCTCTGGTATAGGCGCTCTCAAACGAATCCGCTCATTCGTACCTCCCGAAAATCTAAAGCTTATTTTCAATGCCTTGTAGTGCGGCCACACTTTGACTCTGATTGCAGTGTTATGTGGGGAAACCAGTGCAACTTAACGCTCTCAAATAAATTGCAGAAATCAAAATCGTGCTGCACGAATTTTGACTTTTTCCAGTAACGACGCTAATGCTGAAGACTTATTTAGTAAACTTGGGTTGGTATTCAAATCCTTAGATGGTCTTACACCCGAGTATCTAAGCGAGCTCAGGTTTGTCAACCGATCTGACATAACTGAATAAATTTACTGTTCCATTGCCCCGCACAAACTTTTTGAAAAAATGTTTTAGCTACAGCGGTGCGGTACTTTGGAACAGCTTATCATAGATCTGATCTGCGGCAGGCAGAATCACTCAACGACTTTACTCATTTGCTCAACTACTTATATCCTCTTCGATAACTTATGTTTCTTTTTAGAAACACGGCATTCATGTAAAGCAGTTTTTATAGTTTTGATTTTTTAATGTTAGATATAGTTAGGTTATGATGTAATTAAGATGGATTTTGTAACTGATGAATATACTGTCAAAATAAAGTTAACATACATACATACATACATACATTCATACATACATAAAGTTACTAACTGGGATTGCTTTTCCGTTTGAAGTGCATTCACCACATCCAAGAACGGCCACATTTGATTTTCATTGCCATAAGAGTGATTACATAAAACTTCCAAGGGAACATAATGCCACCGTGAGTTTCTATGACATGGATATGTTTGAAAAAGAATGATATAAGCTAGATTGTAAAAGATACAAATTTGTATGAAATATAAAATGTTTCATTGGAAAATGAAACAACCATTATATTTGTGAATATCATTTACTCACTGCAGGCGATAAGCCCATCCAGTGAATAAGAGTTGCATCCTTTTTATCTATAAAGGTTTTTTTAAAATAATGTTTTTAGTCTTTTATAAGAAAGCAAATGTCATGAAATTTTAGATGATGATACCCTAAAAGTACTCGTATCAGCCATTTTAGAGGAGGTACGAAAGTGAAACAGGCTACTGTCGGACAGGAAGGGGGGGCAGGGTTTTTCCCATGGTTTCGTGTTACAGTATCTCATTCTCTTAGACCGTCATCAGGGAGGCTTCCGAAAAGTGCAAGGGAAACAAATTTCAAATCATTATAGCCCCCTTACCCGCGCCCTGCTTAAATATACGTTCTTCGAATTCCTAAACAAAATGATCTTTCGTTTCGATGGTAAACCTATCTCACGGAAAAGGCCAGTGTAGACATCACACCTCATCTCTCTCTCTCTCTCTCTCTCTCTCTCTCTCTCTCTCTCTCTCTCTCTCTCTCTCTCTCTCTCTCTCTCTCTCTCTCTCTCTCTCTCTCTCTCTCTCTCTCTCTCTCTCTCTCTCTCTCTCTCTTTAGATCCTTATATGCCTATTTGCTCCTTGTTCTCCGTATCCTTTTTATTTCATAAATATCATTAAATGAATGATTCTTTCACCTCTAAGACAGCTATCATTACTTCAATATTACGGCATTTCATTATCGTGCCTGACCTAAAAAGCCTCATCAAATTTAAAACGTCCAAACGTTAGTAACGTAGCAAATACTCATTCTTTGGTACACCAGCTCAAAATATCGTGAAAAATAAAAACAATAACTGAATTCAAAGGTCCTTAAAGTAAAGAAAAATGCTTCCCAAGACCTCTCCATACCGTTCCATTTTTATTTTTGTCCAAAGTTGAATTTACTAATCAAATGCTGTTGTACGGTGTAACTCCAACAACCCTTGTAAGCTGGACATTTTGGAAACGTTTTGAAAAACTCTTGGATCTAAAAACTCTTTTAAAAAACTAGAAAACCTTCGGTTTTTTTAGGAAAGGTCTGCGCATGCTAGTTTCCACCGATAGGAATCGGTTAGGAACGTTTCTTTTACATTTATGGGTATTTATGACAAAAAACGGTTTCGTAGCAAATATGCATTTGTGTAGCAAATACGCATTCTTGTGTCCGGTTAATAGTCGACATAAAAAGGGCCAGAAATAAAAAAAATAAATAACTTCTGTTGCCCTTTTCGAATTAGACTAAACCTTTATTTTTTCCACAAGACTACTAGTCGAATAAAAAGTTATTAATTGTAAAACTTCCCTTTTTTGGCCCATTTCTTTGAGAACTTCGGTGTATTCCTTTTTATTTTTGTTTTTGTTATTGTTTACTTTTATCAAACGAGTTCCTTCTCTAGAAACGCTTGACACCGGTCACTTGAGTGAATTGAAGGTTATTTAAACTAGAATTATTATTGTCGTAGAATACAAATTGGGAGCGAACGATGTAAGCTGTGACCTCGCAAATATCGAGTTTGCTTTTGAAGCGGAAAATCCGCCTTTCACGTGCATAAAATTATTTAGCATAATTAACAAGAATCATCGTCTGTATTGTTGCCATTTTAACGGGTTAGGAAGGGAAAATTCTTTCGTATTTGAACTAATGTTAAACAGAATAGTCCGCTATCAAACAGCAAGAACTTCCATCCTTTCACACGCTTTGGGGTGTGGCACTTTGTCGCCTTTGGTGTCTGACTTAGAAATGCCTGACAGTAATGCAAGATATGAGTTTCTTGGTCACCAAACAAACCAATGTTAGAGCGTATAAAGATGTTTTCAAGTTGCTCCGATGGTTGATTGAGTAATGAAGGTAAGATGGCCAGCGCAATCTCCTTTCACACCGGACCCCCTGTTTAAACAGTTTTCTCTTGCCCAGCAAGGTCTTGTGCTCATAAATTCATCTTAGGGAGTAATGCATCAAGGAAACGGCAAACGAGCAGACATTGTCTCTGAAACACTATAACGGAAAACATTGTTTCCCAGATGTTTTCACGTGAAGACGCACACACACATAAGAACATTTTTTTTTTTCTGACAGACTTAAAAACACTTTCCAGAGCGCGCAAACGGGGGAACATAAGGAGAAATACTTTTTTTCCGAAACAATGTTTCCGAAGCAATCCATAACGTGGGAGTTGAATTATTGGCGTGATAGTTATGTTAACTATCATACCACAGACATCACAAATGCGTAGTGAAATATTTAATTACAAACATTGTTATCATTGGAATACAAGGTAACATACTACAATAAAGCAAGACATGCTTGAAGTTGTTGAAAGATCCGAAGATTATCAAAGCGCCAGTATCTGCGGACTGGTTTAGCTTGGTTGACACGTGTAAAACACAAGGAAAGGGCTGGAGACAAAATATCGCAAGGAGTGTGTCGCTCAAGTGTACGAACAGCGCGACTACACAAGCATTAAGCGCAAGCACAGGGCAACCGATTGAGTTGCTGTTTTTGTGCTTTATTTTGCATAATTACGCCGTTTTGGGCAATAGTGCGCGACAAGATCATGAGCATTAGTGCTAGTCTCGTTGAGATTATGGGTCAATTGAACCCCGCTGAAGCCTTGATTGTTTCTACAGATTTTCTTTTCTCAACTACTTTGATAAGTTGCTGTGCATTTTCAATTTCAGAGTACATTCGACGTTCAAAATAGAGTCACCCGTCATTTTAAACTTTGGCTATTCTTTTTGGTCGAAAAGCTACTTAGAAGTTAATTCCTGCGCTGCAAGCTGACACAAACTAAACACAATCTTTATTAACCTACCCTAATCAAGTTAAAATAGCGAGGACCATTTCAGATAACAAAGAAGGAAAACATTGAAATCTTCTGGACGTTCGCTTGATATAAATTTGTTTCATTTTCAATTTAAACAACGCATTGCAATCTGAAAACCCTAATAACTTTGAAAGAAACAACACGACTAGACTTAATATTAGGGCTGTAACCTCCAAAGGATTTTTTGGGCCAGCTATACGGGCCAGGACTGTCATTACTAAAAAACTATATCAAGGCAGAATGTGATTACTATCATCATGACGTACTTCCCCTTGAAACCTCTTTTCTAGATGCACATCATACATGTATATTGCGTTCATTTTTTTTTCCAATCATTAAACACCATTTAACCTTTCAATAAAAACTATACTAAAGAACCAATACAATTCTCCGAAATAAACAAAATGAAATAAGCAAATACTCCCTTTTGAATGCCGTGAATAGGCTGAAAAGTGCATCAACAGTTACATGCGGTTAGCTATAAAAGTGTTCACCGTCATTAATCACTCATACGCTTATACCATTAACAAAACTTTAACGTTGGTACGAATATAACTCCCTAAGATTGAATCACAACTTAAACTTGCATAGTAAAGATAAGAGTTGAATGAGCGTTGGCATAAAAATCCATTCAAGTATCCAGAGTTAGTCAATCTAACGATAATCCAACGCGAGTCACTTTGCCTTTCCTTTCGACTTCCTCAGGGTTTTCGCCATTTTACGCACTTTGTCAGTTAAGCGCTGTTTAATCTTCGTTTCCTCATCCTCATCTTCTGTTCCTGATATCAGCTCAAGTTGCAGTGATCTTTCGTCGCTTTTCACCCTCTGCCAGACAACTTCCTTCTTGATGGCATCGTTGTCGATTAGATCTCTTGTCAAGGAAAGGAGATGATCTGCCTGCTCCTCTGTGAACTTCCTCCAGAACCTGGACGATTCAACAGAAACAGATCCGGAGGTGTGAGCTGGGGATGGAGGTTGGGGTGTAACTGAATGGAGAAACTTCATAACTTTGTCATGGCATGTATCTTCTTGGCAAGGAGGCTCTTTAGCTTTCATGTCTTCTTCTCTCATCCTACGGAGCTTTAACACAACTGCTTTCAGGGAGCGTTCTTCCTGGAGGTGTGAAGTTGACAATATTTTCTTTACTTTGGGCTCTTCAATAGCTCCTGTCTCGAGGTCTTGTTTGAAAAGCTGCCTCAGTTGCTCCGTTTCCTCTGCTGTCCATTGTTTATCCGCGGCTGGCTTGTCTCTCTCTGCTTCATTCTGTGCCTGATGAATGTTGGCACTGTTCAACGAAACAAATTTACTCACTGCTCTGCGACCCAAATCGGTTTCTCGAACTTTATCATGGACGCGATAGTACTTGGCTTGTGTCTGCGTTTTGTGCTGTGCCAGGGCAGCGAGATGCTCTTTTTCATCGGGCATGTAAACATGCATGCCTGTGGCAAGTGACTTCCTAAGTATTGTGGCAGATATTCTTCCTTCCATCACAATGCCTTCCCTTTGAAAGGTTCTCCACACCGATGTTGAAACCTGTGAAGAAGTCAGGGGCACTCCGTTACTGGAAACAAACAGCTGCTCAACTTCTGGATCAGATGCAATAAACTGGCTTCGCACAGTTCTCACGTACATTTCCATCAGTTTATACAAGTCATCGTAGACCCAAACAACAGCAGCACCATAATTCTCAGCTGTTTTGTGCTCCTCAACCAGCATTCTCCATCGAGCAAGGTCTTCTTCTGTTCCCGGGTAAAACACTGCTTCCTTGAATTCACTTATGGTCAAATTTGCTGCTACCCCACTTCTTCCGCTGTTGTCAATGAGAAGACGAGTTATCAGCCAATCGCGAACCTCGCAGTGTGTCTGGTCGTTTACGACTCTTCGAACTTCTGCGCCTCGATTTGTTTCTACTGATGTGGTACCTAGCTGCTTTACTGTCTTTATGCGCTGCCCACCGTGGCACACTTTATAGAGTTGCTCACTTGAAAGAAGTTTCTTGAAGTCTTCGTCGTATTTTTGGAGCTTTCTCTTTAACACCTTCTTCTTTTGTGCGGCTGACCATGAAGTCATGAGATCTCGACGCGCATTCAGGGTGTCTACGCTTATATCGGGCATGTCGGCTTTACGCTCTTGAGTCAGAAATTTGTAAAACAGGCGTAAACTCATCAAATAAGATCGAACAGTGCCAGGCTGATATTTCTCCACAGCATACGATAGCCAAGTCTTCAAGAGAGTTACTCCGTCTTTTCCAGGTTGCAGCAGCAGGTATACTGACGTTGGATTCTCTTGAACATCATTGGTTCCCGTTTCTGTCATTTTCAACCTTTTTATTACACTTTCCACTTGGGACTTGTATTGCTGGGCCATTTTATCGCTGCGATAACCTCCATCTACGTCAATCAGCCACTTATAAAAGTCATCCAGTAATTCCCCAGTGACCTCATCGTTGTCACCAGCTTGTAACCCAGTCTTGGCGTCTTCTCTATCCTCAATTTCACAATCGCTTGGGACCCATTCTGTGTCTAAAACATCATCGTTATCACTCAGATCTCCATCAAGAACATCTCGAAAAACGTCTTCGATATCACCACTGGCTTCATAGACGCGCATTAGTTCTTCAGTTGACTCTTGCGGAGTTTTGAAAACGTGGCCCTCGGATAGGCGTCCGTCTTTGTAATCTTTCACAGCATCACGCCAATCTGGTTCGCAGTCTAAGAAGGATCCTTCGTCGATGTTGCCTTCTCCTAGTACTTCAACTAGTTCGATCATCAGCCCCTCTCCTTCTTCAAGAAGGGAAGAGGACTCTCTTGACATACCTGATTGACTGGACATATCCGAACCAGCGTCTCCTTCGTAAATGTAGTCTGGATCTTCGTTGCAGTCGTCACTGTCGGAAATTACGACAACATCTTGCTGAACAGAATCTTCCTTTTCTTCATTACTATCTTCGCTATCATCGCTATCTTCTTCGGACTCTCTTCTGCTCTTATCTTCTCTATTCTTGTCTGCACTTTCTCGACCACAGTCGTTCTTTCTGCTTTCTTCGTAATTCTTGTTACACAGTCCTCTCAACGTCTGTGTGTAGTCTTCATCGTTATTTCTGATTGTTTTACCTCTCTTCGGTTGAGCTTTGTCGAGAGCTCTTTCCTCTTCTTCAGAATTCTTCATCCACACCTTGTTAGCCAGCCTGTCGTATTCGTCATCACTGTCATCTCTATTTTTCATCCTTCCGGGTTTGGCTTTTTTAGGCTTCTTACGCTTAACGCTCTTCGCTCTTCTCGCAATTATGTTTTGTGCCCTTCTTGTCAGCTCGTCATAATCGTTATCACTGTACTCGGGAATGTGTTCTGGACTGCATTCCATTCTCTCAACTTCTGGAGAGTCATTTATATCCCTCGCTTCAGTCTCGTCTTTGCCTTCTCGTTCAGTCTGATTTTCTTCTGCATTGGATTGTTGGTATTCTCTCTTATTTTCTGACCTTCTTTTTCTTTCCTTCTTGAGGCAGTTCTCCACTTTTGAAAGCGAAGCTCTTGGAGCTTGTGCTAACGCGGCCAGATAAGCAGGAGTGTTTGGTTTTAGGTTGTGGATGCGTGTCTGGAGGTGTTTATCTAACTGGAATATGGGCGTGTTGGCCCTCTTACATGGGGACAAAGGGCAAAATTTCACTCTTCGCTTAGGCGCCTTCTTCTCTTTGGTAATATAGGCATCAAGCTTGCGCTTTATCTTAGACATCCCGTGCACTTCATCCTGATGACGACTGAGGTTTTTGACAATGCTTCCACACTTTTTACATTTTTTGGAACTTCTTTTTGGGCGATGTGGGAGAGTGACGTCTTCAGATGTTGAAGCGCCATTATTGTCACGTGGCACAGAAGGACCATCTCCAGGATTTTCTATCTCATTCATTCTACAGAACCAAAAATAAGACAAAAATAAACAGGGTTACAAAAAAAAACTCAAACCTCTGTAAATGAATTTGTCCCAGTTGCTCAAAAATGCAATTACTTTTTATCAATGTTTTTACTGAAACATATATTTGCGGCTCAGAAACCTCCTTTAAAAAAGGATTTTAAGTTGAAAATAACCCTAATCGGTAGGTCAGTCATGTGCAATCGAAGAGTCAGGACACATACGTGAGAGTCATCACAAGAAATGCTACTATATACGCTGTCTGCATGTGGAATCAAGTTTGTAATCTAGTTCA
The DNA here is from genome assembly GCA_016490735.1 of Pachyseris speciosa. NCBI lineage: Eukaryota > Metazoa > Cnidaria > Anthozoa > Scleractinia > Pachyseridae > Pachyseris > Pachyseris speciosa. The sequence goes on along the minus strand of JAEMWC010000030.1, from coordinate 1,156,590 downwards.
CTACCTTACAACATTGATTGTAAGTGAAAGAGATATAGTTTTGTATATAACTACCAAAATCGTGGTTGAGGTTAATGGGATTATGTGGGTTCAGATACCAAATCGAAATGAAACTGACCGTTCTCTGAAATGACCGTTCTCTGAAACCGTTCTCTGAAAATTGGCTCTCAGCATGCCATACTACAAGAAAATGTGCGCGTACGGTATTTAATAGTACCAGTAGTGGCAGTAGTAGTAGTAGTAGCAGCAGCAGCAGCAGTGGTGGTGGCAGTGGCAGTAGCAGCAGCAGTAGCAGTAGCAGTAGTAGCAGTAGCAGCAGCAGCAGCAGCAGCAGCGCAGCAGCAGCAGTAGTAGTAGTAGTAGTAGTAGTAGTAGTAGTAGTAGTAGTAGTAGTAGTAGTAGTAGTAGTGGTGGTGGTGGTGGTGGTGGTGGTGGTGGTAGTAGTAGTAGCAGTAGTAGTAGTAGTAGTAATGGTAGTATTACCTCTTTCATTTGGCATTGATTTTACGATATACTTCAGATTTTAATAAAGTCGTTTGCAAAATTGATTTACTTTCCCATTAAGTACGCGCAAACATTTATATATAAAAATAAAAATACCCGACTAAAAAATCATACTATGTATATATCGTTACCAAATTATTAAAACGAACCAAACATTCTCAATTTAGTCACTTACAGTGTTGCTGGTTTTCATTATATTCCTTCTTCAGAGCATTTAAAAAACGCGCCCATCAATTCGATGCACTTCCGGTTAAAACAAAATTAGTCACGCGCGAGTTAACCGAGCATGCTTTCCGGTAGAAGGCAGAATGTGAAATTACCGGCATCGTGTTTATTCTAATTGTCGTCCTTACAAAGGTTCTAGTTATCGATATGGACTTATCATAATATAACAGTAAAACGTGTGATTTTAGGTTACGCAAAAATCTTTGATTGCGCATAAACTGCAGATACTTACATTTTGCTCTTTAAATTCAACTGTCCTGATAAATTCCGGGAAAAATCAAACAGCTTGCGACACTCGAAAAATAATATTTAAATCGACGATGACCTAAGAATGAAATAAAAATATTCACATCAGACACCTACACCACAAAAACATGATGAAGATCGTTAATGAAGAAAGACGGAGAAGGATTTGGAGACATCTTGACCCCGAATATTGTCTAGCCTTCAAGCAAAAAAAAAAAAACAACAATTTTGACGGAGATATTATTACTATGATATTCAGATAGTACATTTAAAATATTTAACTAGGAATTGATTATCGAAAAGTGAAAAACTCACCTTAAACTTCTCTAATCTTGATTTATGCTGAGAAACAGCACCAAACGTTGTACTCCTTCCACACGTGTGATAAGTAAAGTTGTGCAATCGTACAGCATCGCGTGACGCAAGTTTGACGTATACTTTCCCAATAGCTTTTCTTATTGTCCCATGAAGAAAAAGACCCCTTTTCTAGGAAAATGTTACACTATGTAAAATACGGCTTAATCATACTAATCCCTAGTGGAATATTGACGAAAATAAAAATAAAACCTCGTTTTGGGTATCAAATATGCACTGTCTGAAAACTGCCTATTTGCTACCGTAGGAAATACTCACTTTGCGTAGCAAATACGCAGTGACTGAAAAAATGCGTATTTCCTACGGTAGCAATTACGCATTTATGGTAGCAAATACGCAGTGACTGAAAAATGCGTATTTTCTACGGTAGCAATTACGCATTCATGGTAGCAAATACGCACTGACTCAAAAGTGCGTATTTTCTACGGTAGCAATTACGCATTCATGGTAGCAAATAGGCAGTCAGATCTAACTCTCTCTCTCTCTCTCTCTCTCTCTCTCTCTCTCTCTCTCTCTCTCTCTCTCTCTCTCTCTCTCTCTCTCTCTCTCTCTCTCTCTCTCTCTCTCTCTCTCTCTCTCTCTCTCTCTCTCTCTCTCTCTCTCTCTCTCTCTCTCTCTCTCTCTCTCTCTCTCTCTCTCTCTCTCTCTCTCTCTCTCTCTCTCTCTCTCTCTCTCTTCTCTCTCTCTCCTCTCTCTTCTCTCTCTCTCTCTCTCTCTCTCTCTCTCTCTCTCTCTCTCTCTCTCTCTCTCTCTCTCTCTCTCTTCTCTCTCTCTCTCTCTCTCTCTCTCTCTCTCTCTCTCTCTCTCTCTCTCTCTCTCTCTCTCTCTCTCTCTCTCTTATAAGCCCTCTCTCTCTCTCTCTCTCTCTCTCTTATAAGCCCTTCTCTCGTTTGTAGCCTTTACCCTTTCATTCCACCATTTTTTCTTTAAAACGAAATTACCATAATTCATAAATGAATGTGCGCTAATCAGATATAGAGCGGCTTACCCACGTGCTGAAAGTTCTTGAAAATTCTTGACTTCAACTATACTGTACTTCAAATGAATAAAGGGGATTAGTTTCTAAAGAAACTGTGGTGCTGCCTCGGTGGGGGAGTGAAACACGAAAATTGGGTTTATCAACGGAGTTGACCACCGTACAGGGATTCGATTAGCTGACGTTTCGAGCGTTAGCCCTTCGTCGGAGCGAATCGAGGAATTGTGGGTTGTGTATGGTTTATATACAGAAAATGGAGCTACGCTATTGGTGGTAACATGGTAACGTGAAAAGCAGGAATAAATTAACTGAATGAAAAGCGCTCGTTGATACCGTGGGGATTAAGAGTGCCGATTTGAAAGATCAGTTTTTGCTCGAGATTTTTACGGCTTTCCGTGGTATCTTGATGCAGGGAAAGGCCGGAGATCGCCATGTGTTGTTTGGAATGGTTAGGGAGATTAAAATGCCGAGCGACAGGTTTGGATGCGTCTTTGTCATCTTTCTCAACATCACGAAGATGTTCTCGGAATCGGTCACCTAGTCGTCTTCCTGTTTCGCCGATGTATAACTTTTTGCATAATGTGCAGGTTATACAATAGATAACATTTGCGGAGGTACACGTGAAACGATCAGTGATCTTAACAGATCGCTTAGGGCCCGATATTTTGTCAGTGTTTTGAATGAAAGGACAAGTTTTGCATCGCGAGCGCGCGCATTTAAAAGTGCCAGGTTGTTCAGTTGTTTTGAATGCGCTTCTAACTAGAAGGTTACCTACATTTTTGTAGCGTTTGAATGAAATCAGCGGTGGTTGCGAAAAGATTCTAGCAGTTTCTGGATCATTTTGCAGTACCTTAAAGTTATTAAGAATGATGGCTTTAACTGGGTTATTATGCAGGTGAAATGTGAGGGTGAATGAAATTCTGTCATTCTTTTCCTTTTGTGACGTCTGTAGTGCTGATTGTTCATTAATCTTCTGGGCGCGGTGATGGCCCGATTGAACCACAGAGTTTTTATCAGCGGCAACGGTTTATGTACCAGTGTGCACTACAAAACCACCGATTCTCACAGTTAGTTGTTGTATTCATCTTCACATCCATCTCATGTCAAAAACGCCATTCCCTATTCTCAATTTCTTAGACTTCGACGTCTATGTAGTGATGACTCTGATTTTTCCAACAAATCAGAGGAAATGTGCCAGTTCTTCGAGCAACGTGGCTATCCTGATTCTGTGCTTCAATCGGACCATCACCGCGCCCAGCAGATTAATCAACAGACGTCACAAAAGGAAAAAAATGACAGAATTTCATTCACCCTCACATTTCACCCGCATAATAACCCAGTTAAAGCCATCATTTTTAATAACTTTAAGATACTGCAAAATGATCCAGAAACTGCTAGAATCTTTTCGCAACCACCGCTGATTTCATTTAAACGCGGCAAAAATGTAGGTAACTTTCTAGTTAGAAGCGCATTCAAAACAACTGAACAACCTGGCACTTATGCGCGCTTGCGATGCAAAACTTGTCCTTTCATTCAAAACACTGACAAATATCGGGCCCTGTGCGATCTGTTAAGATCACTGATCGTTTCACGTGTACCTCCGCAAATGTTATCTATTGTATAACCTGCACATTATGCAAAAAGTTATACATCGGCGAAACAGGAAGACGACTAGGTGACCGATTCCGAGAACATCTTCGTGATGTTGAGAAAGATGACAAAGACGCATCCAAACCTGTCGCTCGGCATTTTAATAACCATTCCACATGGCGATCTCCGGCCTTTCCCTGCATCAAGATACCACGGAAAGCAGTAAAAATCTCGAGCAAAAAACTGATCTTTCAAATCGGCACTCTTAATCCCCACGGTATCAACGAGCGCTTTTCATTCAGTTAATTTATTCCTGCTTTTCACGTTACCATGTTACCACCAATAGCGAAGCTCCATTTTCTGTATATAAACCATACACAACCCACAATTCCTCGATTCGCTCCGACGAAGGGCTAACGCTCGAAACGTCAGCTAATCGAATCCCTGTACGGTGGTCAATTTACATTATCAACTCCGTTGATAAATCAAATTTTCGTATACTGTACTTCGTCTGCTTAGCTTCAACTTCTCCACTTTGCTCGCTCATTCTTTATGCAGAATCAACAGTCCTCTAACTTTCTTTACTGCCGGTGTCCTAGCAAATTTGAACCCCCGGAGTTGGACCTCCCAGTCCAAATCCGCTGGCGAATATGGACCTCCTTCGCGGATTTGAGCCCCACGTTACAGCTTACTTAGCTGTTATTCACATGTAAAGTATCGAGTATCAATGGAGTTCTCTCGTCATCGAGACCTGTGGTATCTGGTGTCCCTCAGGGTTCTGTTTTGGGACCGGTGCTGTTTCTTTAATTTATCCATGATATCTCAGGCTCAGTTCAATCAAGAGTCCGTTTGGGAAGACCAAAATAGGCCTCCATTTACATTCCAACCGAAATTTCCGGAATTTTTTGGTAAATGGTAAACAACCGAAGTGTCTGACTGAATTTCGAGATAAGTTGGCCTTGTTCAAAATGAGCGGCCACACGTTATCGTTGCTATGGTAACAGCTGTTGCTTGTAAACCAATAGGAAAACAAATTTTGGTCATACGTCGAAAGGATGTTGTAGTGTCAAGGAAATCGAAGCTTATTTTCTATAGGAAATTTTGATTTCAACGGGTATACCCCTAGCCTGCGTGCAGACGTCTCCTATTTCCTTTGTTGCACGGGTGCAACAAAGAAAATCAGTAGGAGACGTCTGCACGCAGGCTAGTATACCCCAAGGCCAAACAAAAAAAGAAAAAAACAAACAAAACAAAAGAAAACTGGTGCGAGCCTCCTCAATGCACGCGCTGCCGCCTTTCATAAAGTAAATGCAATTTTAAAATCTTTTCTTTTATTCGCGTTATTATTTTTTCCAAGATACTGAATTTGTATACTTTGAATGGGCTGTGCTTTAAAAAAGGAGGTGCTACTTTTTAAAGTAACAGCTCTTGGTTGAAAAACGCATTTGTGCTCCCTGCATAAAAGTGTACTTGACTACACGTCGACTTCACAGAATTTTTTTCTTCGAGACCTGACTTTTCCAGTCATGATGGTTGAATTTCTGTACTTTGCGCGACGTAATTCAGTTATCGCATGTTTATAAAATAATTGACTGAATTACTCATACAAACCATGTCAATAATAAAGCGTTAAACCGACGGTGCGCCTTTTAAAAAAATATGAAATCGTAATTTTTTTTTTTTTTGAATTTTGAGAAAAACCGTTTTCCCCATACAAATCCTTGTATTTCTACTCTTGCGTAATATACTACGGCACGGATACTCATATATCGAGCTTGGGCTGCCTGTGGTTCATACGAAGGGAACTGGTCCCCACGACCGTTCCCTGCTAATTCCCCTCGTGCACGCTGGCCTTTAACAAAGGAGGTGCTAGTTTTTGAAGTAGCACCTATTGGTTGGAAAACGCATTGGAAAAAAAGTGGACTGAGTTTGTTGGTCTGCTCTGCTCCAAGGGGTTTTTCTCCAGGTGCTCCGGTTTTCCGCTCTCCCCAAAAGCCATCATTTCATTTGATGCTACTTTAATTAGAGTTGATTTGATTTAGTCTCCTCAATTAGTAGAGCATCTGTGCTCGGCTAGAAACATCTGGGACTTTAATCCCGGCCGGACCAACACTCAGGGTCTTTAAATAATTGAGGAGAAAGTGCTGCCTTTGTAATGACATCTACAAACAGTTAGACTTTCTACTCTTCTCCAATAAGAACGATAAACCGTAGGCCCTGTCTCACAACTCTTCATAGTTCTCTGATTCTGTGGGACGTAAAAGAACCACTAGGGACGTAATAAAGTGACCACCCCTGGTGTCTGTCTTAATTTGATATTGACATTACGGGGGCACTCATAACTCAACTTCATTATTGTAAACTGCATTATAAGCAGTCTGGCAAAGTCCCCCAGCCAGTGTTGTAATGTGCATTTGAATATTGCATAGAAAATGCACAATAGAAATGTGATATATTATTATTATTATTACTATTATTAAAGTTATTACTATTACTATTATTATTATTATTTGCTTGACTACACAACTTCTCAGGATTTTGTTCCTTCAGAACCTAACTTTTCCAGTCATGATGTTTTGAATTTGCATAAGTTCATGTATATGAAGTCTTATTACCTTACTCAATTTTCAGGGGGGTCCAGATCTGCAAAAGGGGGTCCAAATCTGCTAGCGGATGTGGACCGGGGAGTCCAAATCTGCTAGAGGATCTTGACCGGGATCTGCTGGGTGTCCAAATCTGCTGTGACACTTGGATACCACGTTTTTGCCAAATGAATTAAGCTGCCCCCCTCCGTACTCTCTATCATGCTCCCTCTCAAACGTACTATATAAGAGCACAAGGGGGGAGGAGGGTTCGATAAAGGATTTATGGTATCCACAGTCAGGGACAGTGAGATGTGTTGATGTAGATGTCAGCTTTGATCGGTTTCAGCACAAGAGAGCTAATGACTGTGTCCTCGTATTCCGAAAACACGACCAGTGCAAGTGAATCCCTTGTTAAACATTTCTCGAGAACGTTAATCAAGTCCTGAATATTGAGCACCATTTCACTGCCCCTCCCACCCAACCTCCACCCCCCCCCCCCCCCCCCCCACATAAACAAACAAGCAACAGCAAATATGCTTCCAGAACAACAGGAAGACAAAACAAGAGGCATTAAAGTTTTTTTTTCTCACAAAAGAAGTCTTAATTACAATGATTAATATCCACTAAAAGAAGACTACACTAGCTTACATACATCACCGTTACCAATGCAAAAGGCAAAAGCTAATCTTACTTTATCACATTTGCGGAAAATTCACTACAAAAAGTTTGCTTGAGGCAGAAGCTGAGTTGAGGCAGTGACGGGACAAAAGCTTGATTTTCTTACACAAAAGAAGTCTTAATTACAATGATTAATATCCACTAAAAGAAGACTACACTAGCTTACATACATCACCGTTACCAATGCAAAAGGCAAAAGCTAATCTTACTTTATCACATTTGCGGAAAATTCACTACAAAAAGTTTGCTTGAGGCAGAAGCTGAGTTGAGGCAGTGACGGGACAAAAGCTTGATTTTCTTACACCAATATGCTTAACGCAAAGTTGCCCAATAAGGTAATAAATGGCAGTCAACATTCAAACATTTGAATTTTTGCATCTTATGAGAACAAGGTTTAAGAGTGTTCCATGGTATTTAACGTTTTCCAACCACATTTGCCATAGGAGAACCTTTTTTTGATATTTGGACAAATAACACACAGGATTCAGGCAAGGTTCTATGTTACTTCTTACTGTATGACTGTTTTAAAAAGAAAAATTAATCATTCAACTGAAAAACAAAAATAATATACAGGTTTCACGAACTGTGGTACATTTAAGCAAAAATATTTAGTCAGCAAAATGTTAAAGTAAAATGGTACTACACATACATGTACACACTAAATGGAGCTTTTACATTTGCGAATTTGAAGGGAAATAAGTGACTCTCCTGTCACTCAGGCCTAGAAACGTTGCCAGAAAACTTGTAAGTGCTCATGATTATTTCAATACCACTTGCATTATTTTACGACACTGCATCTGGCCACACCTTGTACAAAGTACTCTGCATGTTTTGCAATGTCTTGCATTCTCATGCAAGTCCATGCAAGGATTTTACAGTTTGACCAACACAGTTGCCTGAGCCTATAAATTCACATTTTTGAGGCTGCACTATTTGCTATTAACAATAAACTAATTAACAAATGCTTTTCCTATTACAAAAGAGCTAAAAATCAAACAGGTCTAATTTCGAATTACATATTACAGAATCTCCCTGGAAAATAGCAACACTTGCCTAACAGAATTACAGTCATGCGACACAAAACTATTTACCTAACGAACAAGACTTGTGCCTCAGGGCAAAGCTGCAGATAAAACAGTGAAATATACATGTACCACTGACAATTAGAAATTTTATTAAGAAGAAAATTTGAAACAATTCTAAGGGCAATCAAATTCTCTAAACAGTGTTATAGAATACCTGCCATCTTTCCTGAGTCAAATGCACAAGATTTTCATCCTACATTTAATGTTACCAGGATTTCCAAAAATCAAAACACATTAATTTTAGATAGAAGATCGCCAATGAAAACAGTGAGCTCAGGTAGGCTTGTTTCTAGTGCCAAACTGAAGTTAAAAATGTTTGAGGAATGAGAACATGACATGTAGCATTTTCTTCAGTTGAAACTGATTCAAATTTAAACATTGGTGGTGTGAGAAAATGGCCTGTTGCTAGGACATTTAAGTTCTCAATCTGCTAACATTTGACTCCTGCATATGAAAATCAAACTTCCATTTGTTTTCTGTTTTCTTTTGACTGTTCTCACTTTCAGCAAATGATGGGCACCTCCAAAGGATCACTTGAGGAACCTAGCCCCACTCCCTACTCTGCTCAAAGTCTGGTCTTAACAATTGAAGGGCTTGGTGAGAAAAAGGCCATAAAGTGGCACTTTGACCTTGGGATCCAGATATATCAAAAATTCACTCCACTCCGGCTTAGACTAGGTATGGCATTGAAAACATAGTTGTGTTTATTACTGTGACCCAAAGGTTTGAATTCAATGAATTACAGTAGCTTATGACACTTGCCAAAAATACTAGAAACAAACAGAAGAGAATCTGTTGTATGCTAAATAGCTGCATCCCCGCCTTCAAATCACAAAATAGACCTGTGTGAAACTACATTTCTGACAGCCAGTATTTATGCCAAATGGGATTGAATTTGGAGAGAACTGGGTTCAGTTGTTCAAAAGCCAATTAACATAATCTAGGATTAGCATAAACTTTGGTTGCAGTTTTTAACTTTTGGATGAAAGTTTTTTTTGCTGATCTTTGCTTTTCAGGATTGACGTCCTCTAATCTAACATTTTGCAGAATATCAGTGTTGAAAGTTTGTGGATAGAGAAATAAATTCTTTGGTTAATTTTCAATCTTGGATTAGGGTTAATTGGCTTTCAAACAACCAGGCCCTGGATTCTAAGACAGAACTGTGACTAATACCTTTTTCTTAGGGAGCCCTTTAATTAACTTCAATCCTTGAAAGGCCCTTACGACCTCTAACCTTTAAACGGTCAGTGGTGCAATTGAGCTACAAAAAATGGACTTATGACGTTGTTTAACCTTTTTAAAGCAAAATTTAAAATGAGGAGTGGCATATCTACCTCTATAAGAGTGTAGCTCATATATCTTCAGCGTTTCTTGTATTGACAGGTCTCTCATCTGGGAATTTCTGTATTGAAAAGCTTAACTGGTCTGAACTATTCTCATCCCACCTCAATCACACAAGCAAATGAAAAAGATAACCTTATACCAAGAGATTAAGAAGAAAAAAGGAAGTTGTAAATTTGTGATTTCACACAACATTACAGTAAGGCTCAACTAAGTGAATCCAATGCAATTTAACATCATTGAAAATTGCTAAATATAACTATTTTGTTAAGTTTGATGAAAGGAAACTAATATTACGATACTGTCCAACTTTGTTGTACAGCACAATCTGGATGGAATGTAGTGTGAATCACTCAACATGAGGCCAAATGAATTTCAAAAGATATCCTGCAAGTCAGGCCCAGTTCTTTGAATGTGCTCACATGAAAACAAAGATTTTTGTTAAAAATGCACTTCTTTTATCTTTTCCTGTCCGCATGTCATAGTTTTGAAACCCATTTTGTTGCCGTCTAATTATATACGATAGATCTCTGTTGACGAATCCCTTTTCTCATCATTTTTGCACATGCAAGCGGAGAGAAGGGCTGCACAGATAAAAACATCTTGAAATATCTCTGTTTCCAAATAAACACAAACAAACACAGATACATGTGTACAGGACTTCAGAGTTGAGCAAAGTCAGATAACAATGTTAAATTTGTTATTTTGACTGGGCCTGATCTATTGATGACAATAAACAAGAGAGACAGGAAGTCAACAGAAGCAAACAGAGTAAAGCAAAAAGTCTACACATGCTGGTTGGGAATTGCTTACTCCAACAACATGCCTGAAAAACATTTCAGACATGCTTCAATGCCTTTTCTGCAACTTAAGCTTTCGATACAACACTGACGTTTCATGTAGTTTACTGATAACAAGTGCCCTCTGGGGGTTGGGGAAGTTTCGCATTTTCTTTAAGAGTCATCATCCTACAGATAGACAAAGAAGGACACAATCAGATAAATAACATGGACAAGGATTACGGGGAGTGAACTGACTTTATTAAATTGTAGCACCAATGCAGCCTGCTTTCAGATTCACCTTCTTCATCAATACACCAAGAACAAACTACGGTGTACCACAAAAATAGAAGGTACAAATGTAAGCCACACTTTTTCACTGAAGTTAAAAACAAAGAAAGGCAAAGTATATCCATTCCCAACAGGAGTTGCGGCTTATCTGTATTAGAACATCTGAAAAACAATGATTTCCTTCTGACAGAATAACAGCCTCTAAAACTTTTGACAGTTTGACTTGAACTGCATTGTACATTCTTTCTGTATGTTCTTCACTTTTAAAATCTTTACCATACCTTCTTAACTCTGTGAGGACAGTTTTAATTGTGTATTGTCTTTGCCACTTGGCCAATGCTGAACAATTTTTAGGATCAACCTAAACAACAAGGAAGAAAAACATCTTACTATTACATGTATTTAATACCTGCTCTGTTAAGTCCTAAATTTGGTTTCAACAATGTGAGCAAGTTCCATAATGCGATGTGATTATATTGATGACCATGATGACAATGAATTAGGCCTCAAAAAGCATTTTTGGGGACATTTTGCACCTTGAAAAATGGAGTCTTGTTAGCAAAATATTTCAAAGAGCAATTTTACAGATAAAAATCTGCTTATGTCATAGCAAACTTTCATCCTTCCTCTCAAGAAATATGTTATCAATTTTTCACCTTGCCCCCCTCCCGTGACCCCTGTGCCTTATCATTTTGAAGGGGGGGGGGGGAGGAAATGGTTTTCCAAAAGCTGAAAATAAGACATCTTTAATAAAATAAATCTTAAATAAATACAATCTGTAGTAAATAATCAAACGATCTTGTGTGAAATCGCCTGAATAATATTATTTAAAAGAAAGATAGTCGTGAATAAAAAGTACAAAAAATTGTAATTTTGCCTGAGGTATACATTGTAAATTGATTAGCCTTCGAAACATTATGGAGTGCCCGCAGAGTTTTTAGCTGCTAACCATTCACAAAGAGTGAAATATTCACATCCAGTCTTAATTTTGATGAAAATCCAAATACCAGGAAGAGAAACGTTTGTTTAAAGGTGTCTTATTTTCAGCTTTCTAAAAAACCATATCCCCCCCTTCAAAATGATAAGGCACAGGGGTCACCAGGGGGAGCAAGGTGAAAAATTGATAACATCTTTCTTGAGAGGAAGGATGAAAGTTTGCTATGATATAAGCAGATTTTTATCTGTAAACCTGCTCTTTGAAATATTTATTTTGCTAACAAAACTCCACTTTTCAAGGTGCAAAATGTCCCCAAAAATGCTTTTTGAGGCCTAACCCCCCCCCCCCCCCCCCCTAATACTCAGCTCAGGTTTTTGTTAGAAATCAAACAAATACCATGGTGAGTAGTTTTATCCCGAGGACTAACTACACACAAAGTACCATGGAAGGTTTTGTTTGACCATTTCCAATTTTGCTCAAGCCTTAGCGGCATATGCTCTTAAAGTGCCTATGAAGCGAAATTTGTTTCTCGCTAATTTTAAAGTTTAATCCATAAAACTCAACATTCCAAAATTTGAGGTGCTCTTGATTAAAATCGGCGATTATAAAAGCGTTTGAAATTGGGCTATTTTGCCCTCAAAAATGGCATTTGAATCGCGCGGCCAAAAAGACACGTGACAATAGCTGTGATGTAATTTTGACGTAATTTTGGGGACAAGTATTCCAACTATTTCACTATAATTCATAAGCACAAACACATTTTTGTACCCAAAATGACGTCACATCATAGAATTTTGCGAATAAACACAACCCAGACCCCTGACCATTTTTAAAGGCAAAATAGCCCAACTTCAAACGCTCGTAAAATCAACAATTTTAATCACACACACCTCAAATTTTGAGATTCTTGCATTTTTAGGGGTAAACTTTAAAATTAACAAGAAACAAATTTCGCTTCATAGGCACTTTTTAAAACTGGTTTAGTTTCAAACAACTATTAGATTTGTACTAAAACAATTAGATTATTCGCATGATAGCTATGCATGATAGCTGATTTGGGCTGCGCCCTCATCAACTATCACACGATAGAAATCTCGAGCCCTTAATCTAATTATTGTTAAGTATAGGGCATCTGTGAGAAATCACCAATAATCAATGACTAATCAGGCAATTACTCATTGATTACCATATTCTACCATAATCATAATGTAATTGTTAAGTATAGGGCATCTGTGAGAAAAATGAAATGGCATGTATCGTATTCATAAATTACAATGTGTGTTTCTAGAAAATATCCATACCTCCACCATAGAGGGAATTTCATTTAAAGGGAAACAAGGGTCTAGAAATAATTCACCAAATTTCCACCATGAAAGTTCATACGGTGAAATACCAGTAACTGATAATAACATTGATTTGACCTGTCATCAATTTCTTTGGCAGTAATTGAGGACATAAAATTGATATTTCCTTCCTGTGAGCCTCCATCTTTGCTGTGACTTCACAGTAGACAAGGAGAAGCTGGCTTGAGAAGATGTAAACAGTGATATAGATAGTGACAACGATTCGATTCTGGAGCTAGATATCTCTTCAAATGTGGCAATACACCCGTTTATGTTTGAACCACAAAATGAATAGTACTCAGAAGAAGTAGTTGACTTAAGCTTGGCTCATTAGGTCAACAAGAAACAGAAGAAACTGCAGCTGAGCATACCATTCCATTGATCGCGCCATTGTCGATCACAAATAGTGCATGTGCAGCAATTGCCAGGTTATGTCTACAGAAACTGAAAGCATTTGCTGCCAGGAGATGTCAACTAGTCCAATATGTACACATAGGGATTATCAATTTGCACCATATGCTCAACAGGCGTGCAGAAGAACTTTTACTAGTACTGAGATAATAATTATTATTGTTGTCCATTTACCACCTGTACATAACACAAGTCCTTTCAACTTGTCTGTTAGTTAGCAGATGTTTTAAGGACCGCTCTTGTCAGACTTAATCATGTGTGCAGTGATCCACTAGAAGGTCCCCACAGAATGCACTGTACGGGTTTACAACAGAGTAATTTCGTGATGTACAGTGTATAAAATCAACTAAATTAAGTGATGCCTACAAATAAATTCCTATTTTACCACACTACCAACTGAACCAAGAGAAAAATTTGTTGCTTAGTTAAGAGATTTCTTAAACAGGACTTCTGATATTTTGCGCGGTCGCGGACCCACGAAAATGAAGGTAAATCCGTGAAATCCCGCAAAATTCCCAAAAAACCACAAAATACCATGAAATCCCCCAGACATGTTACCAAATACATGTCGGCAAAACATATTTAATACTTATCTTGGCTATTACACCTGTTTTATTCACCACAAACGTCAAAATTTATCTTGAAACTTCGTCACTGCAACGAGTAAACAACGTCCCAAAACTACCACGCATTCTTAGATTAATTAACGTTGTGAAAAACTGGGCACTGGCCACGATGTAAAACACCTTACCATTGGTCCATTTCTCGAGCGTGCATTGTTGTTGAAAGAGCAAATGATTATCTCTGTTAAAAAATTTTTAAACAACACTGGTCATATTGACGCAAAATTGATCAATTTTAGAGAAATTTGCCAAAAAAATTCAAACGAAATCAGATGTTTTTTACTGATTGTTACAATGTACGTGGCGAAGTTTGCCCCTGCAATTTCTCGTGAAATCAGCCGATTTTCCTGTAATTTGCCCCAGAAAATCCTTCGAAATTTGACTTTTTTCCGCTAAAATTCTGCAAAATCGGCCAATTTTTCTGCAAATTTTGACTTTTTTCCGCTAATATCCTGCGAAACAGCTGATTTTTCAGAAAATTTTCACTCTTATCCCGCGAAAATTCCGCAATATCAGCCGATTTTTTCATGAATTTGCCCCTGAAAATCCTGCGAAATTTAAATTTTGTTTCCGCAACCTATCAGAAGCCCTGCTTAAAAGAGCGATATAAATAATTATGCTTTGCGTGCTTGATTTTGTGAAAATTTCCTCCCGAGAGTGGGCTGCTGTGCACAGGTTAAAATACTACAGTCTGGACTTCGTTACAGGAAATCTATTGTTTTGTTCAACGGATGTTCATTTCTTGGAATAAGTTTTGGTTCCAGTCATTTGTTGCCGATGAAACTCAGGCACTTGTAGTCAGGTTACAGTGTACATAGTATTCCTGGTCTCGCTTACAAAGACGCAATTAGTAAATTGCAAGACTAACTATTCACAATCATGAGAGACGTCAACACCTACCACCGTGGGTACCACAGGTTTATTTCTCTACATGAAAAAGTGTAAGCAAGGTTGATTTCATTTAAGGCATGCAAGTAACTATAAATTAACTTTTGAATCCTCAAGGCTTATATAATGATTCTTTGCTGGGATAATAATTTGCAGCACCGACTTGAATCTGTGTAAACCGATGTGACCTTAACTCCCTTAAAGCTTCCTTCTTTGAAAATCAAAGGACATTCTAGGGTGCATACTAAAGGCATAATATTTATGTACTGCATGCTGAAAATGGAAGGGACAGCTTCATCAAATCAGCTTCCTTCCTCTCCCCTTTCTTCTGAGAAGCTGTGCCGTTAAGGTAATAAACAAGGGACGATTAAATTTATTATTACCGGCACCCCACCAAACGAGAAAGGCTATGACCTCACTTAACAGTTCTGGTATGAAATTAAAATGGCTATCGCTGTGAATTTAGATTTAATTACTTTCTCATTATTCCGACAAAATATAAGGCCTCAGACATTGTATGCCAGTACGATTGCATGACAAAATATGCATGACTAATGCTACGAGTTCATATGTCCAAAAAATGGAGAAAGCAATTCACTAGAGTAAAGAAAATAGAAGAGGAAAGCGAGGAACCCCATAGTAAGCATATTTAATTTATAAATGCAGCAAACATGAATGAAAACAATCTCACATACCTGAAGATCTCGTGTGTAGTCCTCTGACAGTCAAACTGAGAAGTTTAAGGGTTTCAGTAATTTACACTCATGTTTGTATTTTTGCGAGCCACAATCTTCTCATTCTTTCAAATGAAGGTAGTACATGAAAGGTAACCCATCCTTTAGCATTTGGACAGTGTATAAGTGTTGTTACAGCTAACAGCAAGACATTGAATCAAACTGACTCAATCTTTACAGAAATCCTCTGTTTGCCAAAGATCAGCTTGTCTAATGCTATGTCACAGCCTTGATATCATTTCTGAGTTCCAAGATGGCGGCCTCATGCTCTCAAAAGCGGCAATTTGGCACAATTTCAAAGTCATCTGAATAGAATTCAGAACGGCGCTTAACCAAACAAATACCAGATTTGAAATTGTGTGTACCTGGCCTTTCATTTAAGGTAAAAATTTTCTAGACCCTTGTTTCCCTTTAAAGGTGATTTCCAGTCCATACTGCACAGTTAATGTTACTTTGTGAGTCTCACATGTTGGAATTCGAATTGATGTTATTCGTTACGAACCAGTTACCTTATAGTTGAGGCATTTTCAATTATTTCCCAACTGTTTCTTTGGTTTTTACAGTACGAAGTTGTTTTCTCAGGTGATATTGGAAAGAATGAAGCATAAAGCTTTGCATCAACAATGGCGGTTGACATGAAATTCTGAATTTACTTCATGCAAGTGATTGCAAAACATTACATTTTGTGACGTCTTACATGAATCAAAACAAAAAACGTAAACAAACTCTTGAGACTGCGCAGTACGGAGTGTAAATCAACTTTAAGATCCCCCCCAACCTCTCCAGATTTTCCAATTTTTTAAGAGGCCAATAACAACCCCCCACCCACTCCCCTCTGGAATTTCCAGAATTGTCCAAAACAGCCCCCAGATGCTCTGGAAAGTTTACTTTTTAACAAGAAAGGCAGTGAAAGTGTTGCAGATGCAAATATCTAGGAAAGATAAAATAGTTGTTTGTAAATTACCTTGACGGACATAAATCTTTTTAGCCAACGTTAATATCTTTGGATAGCCAAAATTTTAGAATTAACCACAAATTTCTTTGCAAAATAATGTCACAAACATCCTCACTCAATTTTAATTGTACTAGAGATTTGTTTTAAAAATAGCAGGATTACAATGTAATCCTACTATTTTTAAAACAAATCTCTGGAAAAAGTTTCAGCGCAAAATATTACAATCGCGAAGTCCATGCTGGAATGTAATTCAATATTCTGTTCTAAAAATTTATACTCTGACTGGAAAGGCTTTGTGGCTCCTTACAATCTACAATTTTCAGTGTAGCTTAAACAACCAAACATTTTCATCAATTAAGGTTTTCAATACCGCAGTAAAACCCATGTAAATAAATCAAAAGCTTTCTTGTTTAAGATTTCTTGTTTAAAAACCAATGCCCACTCATTGAAAATAGTTTTTATCTAAATTCCTGCAGACTCGGGTTCTGTGATATGATTTTCTAAAACCCCATATATTTTGTATAAAAGGTAATTTAACTTGTTTCTTGGTCCTTTATTCTGACTAGTTTCTTGCAACCTCAATCAGTGGTTGTATTAGAAGCCAGGACCCAGGTACCGGCACCCGTCTACTGTGAAGGGCATACCCGGCTTTTTTAGGTGCAAGATTGAAAGCTCTGCCCATCAAATTCACTCAGGGCACCTGGCTACTCCATGTCAGGTCCCTGCTTACTGGAAAAATTAATGAAAACCCTGCTTAATAGACTAATCGAAATGATTTGCCAAATGTAACAAGAAGCTTGCATGTTCACATAACCCCCCCCCCTCTCCACTTTGGAATTTCCTGCCCCTTACCCTCCCCCCCCCCCCCCGAGGAATTTGCAAAGTCATCTTGCTTGCTAGTTATAATATTTACAAATCACAAAGTTATGTTGCTGTGATTTATGATTTGTGAATCACAAAGTCATGCAAAGGTCATACCATTGGTAATTTCTACAGTCTGTAAATTACCAAATGACTCTATTTACATGTACAGTACAATATACTAAATAACACAAAATATACCAAAACATTGTGTAAATAATATTTTTACATTTGGTGCCCCATAATCAATGACTAATGAATGCAATAATGACAAATCGATGCAATTGATGACTACATGTAATCAATGACTGAAAATTTTGTGGCCTATGGATTAGTTATTGATTACTCACTCATCATCAGCAATAATCAATGACCGATCACTGATTAGTAACCCATTGATTACCTTTTGATTACTCATTGCTTTCACTGATGTTATTGATGTCATCGATTAGTTACATCTGGTACATTACAAGAGGTGATGGCATGGTGAATGCATCCACCAAGAACACAGTGGATTTGTAATTACAGTAAAATTGCAAAACTTGTAAAACCATTTAAAAGCTATCAAACTGTCAGCTGTAAGTCACTTCAGCGAAAAACCACTTTCAACCTCAAAAGAGAGCTTCAGCCTTGCAATCAAAATACCATAATACCATAAACAAAAGTGAGAAACACAAATAAATTATACTCTTTCAGGACGTTGAATCCCAAGGGACATGCAATTTAAAATATTTTAGTGTTTGTGGGAAAATGCTGGTAACAATTTCACATCACAAGTTCTATGAAATAGATTATCATGCTCTGTTACAACATTTTTACATCATTCCCTCTTTACCTGTGGATAGAACAGACTGTAAAGTGTACATGTACAGTATGTACATGTGGCTTGCCTGCTACTGGTATAGAGAATAAAGGAAAGCTAAGAAGAAATGAGACCAAAAATAGACATTTCACTTACCTCTCCACTAGCATTTACTCCAGTTAAGTTAATTCTTGTAGCAAAATGAACTTTAGGAGGAATGTCAGGATATTTTGGGCCACACTCCACCTTCATGCTGTAAATCCTATTTTCATATGGACTCTGCAATTAAAGAAAAGAAAACTGTTTACATGTATCAAGGCTGTCATTAAGGGCTGGGGAACGGGGATTTTCTCCGGCCCATTTTGTTAATTCTGGACTAGATCCCAGGCTACTTTCATAGTAAAACAGCATATTGACTACATGACAAAAACTGGATTCTCTGGCAACTTTTTGCACATCCCCATTTACATCAAACATTAGTGACAGAAGTGATGTAAATGTGCATCCATTTTTATCAACACCTCAAGCAGTTTAAGGCCTGGGTCAGGGGCGTTTATTTGATAAAATGTTTTTTTTTTTGCGTAATATAACAGCCCAGAGAAATGGCACTGAAATGAAATTCAGTATAATTATAGCAGGGCTTATGATAGGTCACGGAAAAAAGTTAAATTTTGTGGGATTTTCAGGGGCAAATTTGCAGAAAAATTGGCAGATATCACGGGATTTCAAAGGATAAAAGTTAAATTCGCATTAAAATTGGCCGATTTCGCGGGATTTAAGTGGGAAAAAGTCAAATTTCAAGGGATTTTTAGGGGACAATTTGCGAGAAAATTGGCCAATTTCATGGAAAATTTTGGAGGC
>JAEMWC010000030.1:1127500-1132500 GCA_016490735.1 Pachyseris speciosa | reverse complement strand
AATTGACCGATTTGCTGTATTTGAAGCAAATTAAGGTAATTCCCATGAAAATGACGTACATGCACTATCCAGATTTTTTCAAACTTGGCACAATTGATAGTCATACATAGGACAATGAAAAAATGCAATAAAAAGATGGGGTCACCGTGCTTGTTTTCGCCCTGTATGCCCGTTATTCTAAGTGATTTTATTGAGTTGCGCAAGAAATGTTCGAAACTTGAGCAACCCCCCAAAAATTGTTATTATGTAGCAAAAACTGTGAATATTAGTGAAACCTAGAGCCTAATTGTTTTTCTGGGCTATAATCTTTCAGTATAGTGATTCAAATTGCCCAATCTTGCAAATAATGTAAGCGAATTGGACCACTAAGTAATCAATTCATACACCTCCCTGGCTCCAAATGCAAAGTTTCATGTCATTTATACATACATGTAACTAATCCAACTTCTACTATTAAACTTTTTTTCTCCTTAAAATATGTTTTTCGTTTGCCTATTACGAGTAAGTAACACTAATAAAAATTGGGGGTCACCGTGCTTGTTTCTTTGCAACACGACTGCAAAGGGAAAATTTCGGCTGACAAAGCTCAATGTCAAGGCAAATACGCTATGTCCCTGATATGCGCATGCTCATGCATGTGCTAAATGATGCCATAAATTATGCACAGTAAGGATGCACCATGCAATTGTAAGGAATCACCTTAAGTGAAATTTGCGAAAAATGTGCTCAGCTTGAGTCAATAAATTCTGCTTCAAATTGACTCGCATTGTTCACCTTATCATAGATTTACTCAAGATGTAAACACAGGCCCATCTGAATGTGTTTTATTTAGGAAAGTTTATTGCCTGTTTTTCTGTGTCTTAATTTACGGAATTTTGTAATTACTCAGCCTATGTAAGCAAACCAAAATCCACAAGGCATATGTATAATTCACCCATGTGACAACAACTGTAGGTGTACAGGATCAACATCTGCCATAATGAAAATAAAATATGGAAAGGAATTCAGATCTCGTTATGCTAACTTTGTCATATCACAACCGTGTAGGTGAATCAGTGAAGTAGGAAATTGCAATTTCTGATTGCCACAAGTGACTGAACCTAAGAAATCTTCAATTTCGAATCCGTGCAATTGAGCTCTGATTGGTCAATGACAAAAATGGCGTCATCTCTTGGTTTTGCCAGGCAAGGGCAAGAGGGTGTGACTGTTCATGGGATCAAATGACGGGTGGGGCTGCAGGTGAGTAAGTAATTTGACTTATAGGCCAGGCCACTATGCCGAAACTGAAATGGTTGGGCCATAAGAAAATTGAATAAAGCCAATTTCGATGGGACTTGACAGAAAAGATCGTGGTTCTTAGGCCTGGTTCAAACGTTGAACTTTACATGTGCCAAACCTAATTATTAGGGTCGACCTTGCTGTTCTATTCGACTGTTCGACCTCGATTCAGATGTCAAACTTTACATGTGCCGAATGTAATGGATACATTACAAATACATTATATAAATTATTTTTACCCACAATTCTACCCGTTCACGTTCATGTTAACGGTCATGCGCAAAAGGCATGCTTTCAAACAAGATGGCGGGAAAAGAGGAGATAGCTAGCTCTTCTCGATTGACAAAGATGAAATAATGTCAACCCTTGTGTTTCTGTCCAACTGAGGATGGGATTGAGGAACAATTGTGGTGTTATTTTGTTGGGATGAAATCAATAACAAAAGAACAAAAGAAACATTTGTAAAACTTGCTTTCTACGGTGGTGTAATGTAATGTCATTTGTATGTTTAAGCGTCTTCTTCTACTTTCATGGATGGCATTAGCGAGCATAACAAGCTCCGAACTTGCAGTGTTCATTTCGCCATGGCATATTTATTCTATCAAATGTCAAACAAGAACCACCAATCTCAAAGTTCTTGTGTGAATTACCAAATTAAGTTCTGACGCCATCATGTTCGACGTCTGAATCAACTGTCGCACTTAATAATTTGAGTCGGCTCAAATGGGTATTAGGTTTGGCCCATGTAAAGTGCAACGTTTGATTCAGGCCTTATTCAAGAATAATTCCCTCTGCACATTACTGGTCCTCCAAACCTACGATGGCTGTGTTCTGTTACTATCTGCCAGAGTTCACATGGAATTTTGATGTGATTGGAGCCTTTGAAAAGAATTTATGGCTGTTTTCCATCATTGGGTCGGGTTGCAGTTCTGGAGCAGTCCCTTACATTGGGAAGGTATATATAGAGATAAACCATTGCAACAGAAACTCCACAAAATCGCTTCTAATAGACCTAGAAACCAGACAGGACACAAAAGGAACTATAAAGGAGTTCAGGTGAGGAAATTTTATTGAAAAATTGTTCCTAATTTTCCCCCATACAAACTCTCATAATTTCGCCTTCACGCAAATATCATGTTGATGCTCAAATTATGTGACAAGCACTGGTGTTTACGTTACAAAGGTCAACACAAATCATAGAGCTTGGGCTACCTGTGAGTGTAGATATAGAAATGGTGAGACGCTGGACAACTTACATGTACTTTTTAAAGTTACAGTACATCAAGTTTCAGAATTGCAGGCCTGAAATATTATAAGACAACTACGCCTTAAAAATGTTGCCAGCCTGCTCTCCTTATACAGTACAAATTGCCGCTCACAATAACAAACAGAAACAAATACAGTTACTATTTAATGAAATAATGTGTAGGCTCAAAAATCTAAAAGGATGAAGCGAAGTATTATAAGCGACAGTTAACGCTCCCCTGTGTTTCAAAACGATACCAATGACTTTTAAGACTCTACTCACTTTAGGAGGTCCAAGAATTGTTCCATTCCAGTGCGTTAAAGTCATGTCCTCGTCATTTTCTAAACCAAAGGAAACGAATCCATCGCCACCTTTTTGTCCTTCTTCCAGTTCTTCAAGCAAGCGAAAATTGCGAGGCACGACTGAATAATCAAGCAAAACGGGATGGAAAAATTGAGCCCGAGAAATCGAACTTTGTATAGGTGCACATTAACCAAGAAAGCAGGGAAGAGAGAGTGGCAAAAAGCAAGAACTAGTGTGAATTTTTCCTTACCTACGCCCGTCGCCATCTTGAATTCTCCACCACGCCAAATGGCCTTGAGACGAGCAAAATTTTCCGGAAGAAATCGATTTTGCTTCGAATATAAGTCGAGGCTTCCGGCCAATAGTCGGCCAAAGTCGGATACTTTTCGGTATTCTACGGATTTGAACATTTATATCCATCACTGGAGCATGTCAAAATAAAAATAAGCATTTATTTTTATTTTATGGTTTTCCTCATTTGTCCTGTGCACTCAACAGGTACATTTTGGGGTATATGCACGTGAAGATTGCAGAGGACGGAGCCGAGCTGTAGTTGTCCCTATATATAAGCCATAAGTTCAAACATTGTTAGAAGAACACGTCCCAACATTGTTGTAAGAACGCTTCTAACAATGTTGGATACGCATATAACATTGTTGGAAACACTTCGCTTCGGGAGTCTGACTTCAACAATTTCCACCTCTGCCATTAGACTTTCGGATTTGAGACTGGACCCTTAACTCTGATCGGTCTTTGCAATACAACATTGTTGAAAGGGCGGCTACACACACCAACATTTGTTCTATGTTGGAGAAAATGTTTGATCGAAATCAAAATATTTTTCCAACAAAAAATGTTGAACAAACGTCATCAAACATGCATGCTAAACGTTCTAACATTGTTCGTCCAACAAATGTTTTATAACAATGTTTGAACGTTTAGCCGGGGCTTTACACTTTATTTGCCTTAGGAGAACGGTATCTAAGGGAACATTCATTACTTATGCAAGGGGGTGGGCTGGCAAGATCCATCAGAAAGAAAAACAAAACGTTTTGATCCCTTATGGGCTTCCGTAAAAAAAGGCTGGTTTGCAAAACTAAAACTAAACTGCTGTATAGCTTTCGTCTTGCTCTTGATACCTCAGAAATTTCGTTGTGTTTTCTTCACAGGCCATTTTGCACTGTTTCTAAAAATGTGACGTTGGAAATTTCCAAGGTCATTTAGTGTTGAATTAAACGACGTTGGAAATTTCCATGACCATTTGGTGTTGAAAAAACGACGTTGGAAATTTCCAGGGTCATTTTGCGTACTCGATTGACAATTCACCAAAAACTACAAAAAAGTGGTAACGTTAATTGTTTAAGGCTATTATTTGCCAGAAATAAACGATTATTTTCCCGGCCTTGAAAAGTTTTCATAAATTTTTGCAATTTGTGACACTTATTTCTGTATCTGGTAACAGAATTCAATATTTCTGAAATTCTTGAAACTTAGTTTCTGCAAAAACTAGCAGATTTTGTTAAACAAATTCCATGCCAATGCGCTTTTCCAGAATCCAGGTAACTCTGCCCCGATAAATTCTCGCTATTTGTGACATGCTTAGTTTGATCCAAACTTGGCAAAAATCACACATATTGTGTTTTTCTGTAAAAGTGGTATTCGTACCTTGGCATATTTAAACATTTAAAGCCCATTTAGTGCAAAATATGACCGATTTTCTGGCACTTTTTACCATAAAATATCAAACCTTTGCCAAAAATGAAGTTTTAGAATACCCCCTGAGGTTTTAGAACGTGTTATGAGCTATATTTTTAAGAGGCTATCGAAGATCCAAAATCTTTGACCGTGAAAATCTTCGGAGGCGCTTTTCACAGGAAACGATTATCATTCTTTTCAAATGTACCACACCACGTTGATTTGTTACAGCATGAATTCGGATGCGTCAAAACCAAAGTGTTAGCGAATAAAAGTGAAACTTTTACACAGCAACCACGAAGAGTTCATGGGCATATTAGGATTCTTATATCTTTCTCATATGCCGTGTCAGGCGGGTCGGGAACATGCTAATCTTATCAGATAAGACACTAACTTGCGGTTGCGTTTCGCATCATTCCATGCTCGCCTTTCGATACTAAACCAGCGATGGTGATCGAAAGCTTTTTGAATATCAGAG
>JAEMWC010000030.1:1090000-1115000 GCA_016490735.1 Pachyseris speciosa | reverse complement strand
TCCCACGCAGTCGTTTTTAGGGGACTCGTATTTCACCTCCTGGGGAGGAGGTGAAATACGAGTCCCCTAAAAACGACTGCGTGGGACGCTAACAGGTAGCCTGCGAGAGCATTCTCGGCTCTAGTTTCACCCGCCGAAGTACTTTTCGGGCGGAGAGACTGAGCGACAAACGGAAATACTTTTGCGTTTGCAGGCTATCGGACAGGTCAAATCGGACAGTTTGGACTTGAAGCAGCCAATTAAGCCACGAATAAAGGCTGTTAAGAACCAATCTTATTCGAACATTTTGTTACTGACCTAATTAAACTCAGAATAAACCATAACAAACATGAACAATAAACAATAATCGTGTGCAGCCGCGCTCGTAAATGGCACTGCGGGAAAAATACTTGAAGTTGGCGCGACTGCGTGTGAGAAGCTTTTATTTGTTTTTAAATTTTGATTCTAAGAACGACTGGACGTCATACAATTTATTAAAAGTTATTCAGTGCCATATTTATCATGCGAAACGGAAGGTGTAATGGAGGTAAAGCAAATTGCGTAAGCTTAAACAAAAGCGAGAAGCCACTTCTAAGCCGAATTGGCTTGAGTTGTTGAGTTAATTTCCTTTAGATTCTCGAGTATTGCGTTGCATAGACAGCATGGCTACATGTGCAAGATGTGTGTGACAAGATACCTATTGGGCGCGCTTATCCATGGAACCGAAACCGTCGTGTGTGGCTTATAACTATTCAATGTCAACACCGCGTCTCTTGAAGCTTTTTGTAATGGTTAACTAGTTGGCAACAGGTTTTTCTAGTACGCCCATGTGAGTGGAATGTACCTGTCTGACTTCAATTTGATCGCATTTTGGATAATTAGGGTTTTTTTGGCGATTCCTACATCTTATCAGTGTCATCTGCGCTCCTTTTGTTAAAGCGGAAATCGATAACTGAGAGAATAGCATAGTGTGCGCTGTCAGAATCTACCCAACACGAATCGCCGTAGACTTTGCTATAGAAGGTGGCAAGTGTGAGGACTCCCGGATGCCTGTTGGAAAAATTAATTGAAAAGGTCTCACCGGTGCATGACAGAATTGTCAATCTTTCGCATTCAGCCATTCTTTCGATTCATTCGTCTCTCCACTTGAAGATGAGAGACTCTTTCACATTCTTGAACGTCCTTTTTAGGCAGGTTGTGAACCCTTGTGCCAATATACACCTATTGGATATAGCACTTGTTCACTAATCAATATAGCTGATAAATCAATTATTTAATAATAATAAAAAAAAACTCATGGAAGGTTTCCAGCTATGAAAAATATTTGTTGTAAGATACCTTAATATGTATTATAGATTATCAACTTTTGCCTATTTAATAGTAGTCAGTATACAGATTTTTGTGTCAACTGGCTCAGACTTAAAACCACTCAGTGCAATTAAATTCTACAGAATGCTGAAAATGTCAACCATGTCCATGGTCTAAGATGGGCCACCATATAATGATTTTATGCAGAAGAAAACATTTTAGTAATGAAATTGCTGTTATGTTGCACGTATTTAGTCATTAAAGATGACGGTGGAAACGAAAGGAGATCTCGCATATGATTTAGTCAAGGTATTTCCAGTTTGTCAGGTCTGGATAGCATAACCGGAGTAAAGGTTCTTTCAGCTAAATTTCTCCGGCGTTTAATTTCTCCATTCGAAGTAATGATGTTGAAAGGTTTGTTATTTAGTCGCGAAACTATACTTAAAGTTTCCATTTCAATCAGTATCTGGCTACCTATCGTCTCAGTTTTGCTTAGAAACTGGCTCATTATGCATTTCTCTTCGTCAGGAAAGCTGTTTCATTGGTGAACGGCGAGGACGCAAAAGAGATAAAGAATCTTAAAAACGACTTCGGCGAGAAGATCATCAACACTCTTGAAAAGAAAGCAAGAAAACGTGGTCTTACGATCAAAAATGTTTTAAGCGATGGGAACTGCATGTTCCATGCAGTCGCTGACCAACTTAGCATTTTGGGACAGCAAGGCCATAACCATAGAAGTCTACGAAAGCTTGCTATCCAAAAGCTAGAAGACGACTTACACGGTGTAAGTGTTACTTTCAATCTTGCTTTTGTCATTGTTGTTGTCATTCTTAGTAAGAAATTGGTACATGCGTCGAGGTTGCCCGTTGGATGTTTCGAAAGTGAACGCATCCGTTATGTATAGAGAGAAACAACCACCGTGTCGTAATCTTATGGAGTTGTTATGTTATTAAAAACTTTGAAAATCACCTCAAGCGACAAAGATAGCCACGGTTCTCGCTAGCAATTTGACCTTACACCGCACTCAAAACATTCAGTTAATTGGTAGAATTGCATTAACAGGAGCGATGGCTGGTTTTGTTATGTCATTGTATGCAAAGTAATTACAAAAGTTTCCGTTCTAACAGAGTTAAAGTAGAGATAACCATCTCAACCATACAATATCTCTATAATGTGTCTCTGGTAAACAAAACCTATAGATTCCGGATCTGGGGAAGAAAGTCCCGGATGGTAACTTGAAGGCGTACATACAAAGAATGAGAAAAGAAACAGAATGGGGAGATCATATCATGCTTCAGGTCTTGGCAAATGCTCTGAAAAGGAAAATAAGCGTGACACGTCCTGATAAAGACATAGATGTAGAGCCTATGGAGGTAGAGGGAACGTTACATCTCGCACATATCCCTGAGTGGCACTATCTCACTTTGCGGCCAGGTTAGGGAATGATAGGTATAAAGAACCATGTCACCCTCTTTTCCTTGTCTCAGGAACTGCTCTAGACACTTTTCGTCCTCATTCTGTTAGCCCGTCTTTTAACGAGAGGTACGGCTAGACGTTTCCGTGAGTAATACTCAAAAAAAGTGTTGCGAAATGAGTCGTAAGCATAGTTTGTACAGACTGGACAAATAGACTTTTCCAAGGTTTCTGACGCCATTTTGACTGGGGAGCAAACACGGCTTTAATTACAGTAAATGTATGGGATTTTGGCCGACTATGAACTGCTGTAACTCCGCTGCAAAGAGGCGTATTTCCACAGTGAAAATGTCTTCCAAAAGACATTTGTACTGTAATTATTTTCATGAGATATAAACAGATTCAGGCTACAACGACCCTAAACGAATTTTTAAGATTTAATAGAAACCCTTCTATTCAAAATTATGCAAATTACCGCTAGAATTAGAAGCCACATGCGAAGATTTATAATTCGAATTTACGGACGTCGTACGTTCTTTAATGGTCTTATTTTCTGTTGAATGAATTATATCAATAAAATTGTTTAGAGTAGTGGCAAACATTGGGAATCCGCGTCTCTGTAGCGGCGTTGAAGCGGTTCAAAGTCGGCCAAAATCCCATACATTTACTGTAATTTTTGTCCGTGTTTGCCTCCCAGTCAAAATGGCGTCATAAACCGTGGAAAGGTCTATTGGTCTGAATCAAATCCACAGCTCTCACTAAAATCCATAAGAATGAATTACGGGCATGAGAGGGCGGAGTCGCTCCAGAGCAGTCTCGACAGCTGTCAATTACTTACTTTATTTGGCGAAATGCCATTGGATGATCGTTGCTATAGAAATTTGCAGGTGGTCCAAAATGAAAAAAAAAAAAAAAAAAAAAAAAAAAGAAAGAAAGAAAGAAAGAAAAAAAAAAAGAAAAAAGAAATGGAGGCCCTGTCGAGTAATCTTCGATTGTCTACAAGAGCGAAAAAATAAAGATATTAAAGAAAGTTTGTTATTTGGAACATTTCCATTAATAAATCGATTTTTGTCTGTTTAGGCGAAATATTGGACATTCTTGGTGTACGAAAGTGTACTGTTCTTCGATCGATCACGGACGTATTGAAAATTTGATTTTCTCCTGTTTAATTTTCCCGCGATCTCCCCGAAAAGATTTGTTTTCATTCCTAATCTTTTACCGAGAATTTCTATCCGTAAACAACGGGAAAGAGAAGAAAGGCTACCAAGTTGATATAATAAATTGGCGATACTTTGAACTTGCGAAACGGCGAGCAGAAGCGAAACATCCACTGCACCCATGGCGTGTATATGAAGACTTATATTAATTCAAGTAGACCTTGAAAAAGTCCAACTTCAATGCTGATTACCGTGGTGGACCGAAACTTAGACAGAAAAACAGCTCCATGGACGTGAACGACATTGTTTTGGAACAATTTTTCTTAGATTGATAACAGGAAATTGGTTCCCGCACGGGCTTGTCAAGTTAGATTTTTACTCGGCCATTCCACGGGAAGGCCGAGTCTAAAACTGAGCTTGGTTTTTCTTCGTCGTCGTTGTCGTCGACGTCGTCGTGCTTCATCCACAAAGCTCACTTCCGGCGTTTCTGCTCAAGCGCAATCTAAAAATAGCAATACTTCGCGGATGGCCCTGGGGACGAGGTTGCTCAAAAACAATGCCAACACCTGTCGCCATGTTGGATGAGAGACATCACGTACATTTCACGTACACTGAAATGTCGATTCACCTTGTCTTTTCGAGGTCTGAATAATTAATATGTTATAAGAAATGTCTATACGCTTGTTTACAAGTTCAACAGCGAGACGGAAGGTTTTAATATGGCCAAACTAAACTCCAGATGTTTCAACGTAACCCTGACTAACTACTAAATGCTGTAATTTTGAGTGGTACATTTTGCTGAATAACTCAAGTACGGGATATCACACACCCCTGAGACTTTGTAGGTAGTTTATTTACTATTTTCTTCACTCAAGTCTCTCTATTTATTTTTAGCGTGTCACTTCGAACTGTGCACGCGTGTTCTTCATTCTTTGCCATGCGCTTAATACAGCTAAAAAGCATTAAATGTTTCGGAACAACAAGAATAAAAAATTCGAAAGCAATTCTACGAAAATTGAGGACTTCCGTACGAGTAGAAAGTCCACGTACGGGTGCCGTACGAATAACTACTGCGTAAATTTTTTAAAATCTTACTAAGATTAAAATTAAGTAAGATTAAAATATTACTGTTTTTGTTTGCACATAGCTTCAAAGAGTACTGCCTTGTAGATAAAAAAGGTAAACGGAATTAATTCTCTATTCTTATTCAGCAAGACTGTTTTCCATGTTTTGTGTACCACAAGACTGAAAACAAACAAAACAATAACAAATATTAACACACACAACTTTTATTATTTTTGCCCACAAGATTGTCAAAATGAAACTGAATTAGAGGATAGGACTATTACAGACTCAAAAGTGTATGCTCTAGACTAATTAGTACCTTCCGCTGCTGTGAGAAATTAAATCTTTAATTTTGTCTAAGAAGAGATATCTAAGAAAGTGACCGGAGAAATAACTGGAAAGGAAGTTTATTATGAGAGGGGATTGGCGGAAAACCACAATGTCGTAACATCTTATAACAAGAAACTTATCAATCCTTTGTCAATCTATCTCAAACCTTCGATGGCGTCTCCTTGATATTTTTGAGGTTGTCAGGAACAGTTTTGAGGGTAGCTACTGGCCAGTACGAACTGTCTTGTGTTAATGAAGTGGTCCGTGTCACTGAGATAGTCCCACAGTCGAGCCTTATTGTACTTCATTCATACAACAGCATTGTTCTGGAAGTGATTTTCATACTGCTGCTAAGTACCGTACCATGCGCAGTTGAGCCGACTCGCGGAAAACCGAATGTTGCCGGTGTTGTTCACTGGCCCATGAATCATATAAAGAAATTACCTACAATTCAAGTATATTTCGGAGGACCAATTTTGATTTTCAATTAAGTTGATCTGAAAGTCTCCGAACTCTCTCCAGCCTCTCGGTCATGCTCTTTAATGAGAGACCATATGTCCCAATCTTTTTATTCCATTATCTTCCGTCAGTTTTATGCGAATGTAACAATAAAGTGAAGCGAGTTTTAATGAAAATCGTCGCGAAATCAAAGTGTAACATTTCTGTTCTTACAAAAACATCGTATTTGTTTCAATTTTGGTCACTCTCAGGTAAAAAATGAAAAAGAAGAACTTGGTAATGGCGATAGTGGCAATGCATGGTGTTGGTGATGAGAGGGATGGGCAAAGACAGGCGAAACACAACGATCAAGAAGTGACTGTTCTCTTTACAAATTCTGTGATTTGTCTTGATCATTTGGTTAAGTAAAGCTGTTCTGGCTACCATCATCAAAGTAAAGCAAATAAACAAACAAGCAAACACATCCGTCAAAATTTGTCTGGAAAATGAAAATGCTGCATAAAGTTTTCAAGCCTTCGCCACTTCGAACTCAACTTATATTCAAAATGGGATTATAGCTCTACCCTTTCTGTACAAACGAGGATTATTCCTCGCGCGGAGCACCATAGGTAAAAATATGGCGTTCCCAGTGATTGTTCATTGATCTAAACTATCAGGTTCGTACTCCTTTTGTCTTTTCTACGGACGTTTATGTCAAAATTGTTTAGCAATTTGTCTAGCTTACTACAAGATATGCAATGAAAACGTAAAGCTTGTGGGATGTGGCTGGAGTGACAAGGATACTTCACAAATTAATGTGATCAAGTAAGCTGAAGCCACTCAAAAGGCACTAAGGCTACAAGGTAGCGGGCATTACCCCTTAAATCTACCAAAGCAAAGATTGAGCCCAAGCATTAGCAGCCATGGACAGCATGAGACACGTGGCAATGGCGGTCGGTCGTTGGTTTGTGAAGCTCTCTCTTTATTTGTCATTTGTTATCCTACTTTCGATTATTCTCGCTCCTACACACACTGAGCATGGACGTATTACCGCCTCGTCCTTTCTGCTTGCTTCCAATGGTGACAAGCACAGCTTCCCGAGCCGAAATTCGGGCCTTAGTCGTCAATACTGTACCAGCCAAAGAGTTTCGCCATCTTGGAAGGCAAGGGTCGGAGTAAACTTGGTTAGGCTGTCTATGGTTGCGGGATATCTGGTCCTGTTGGCGGGTGATGTAAGCTCAAACCCGGACCCTTTAATACAGCTTGAATCTGAAGCCTCGAAATGTGCTTTTTGTTCAAAAATCTTACGCAAGAAGCAACCGCGTTTGGCGTGTATGTCGTGCAAGCGATTTTTCCATCTCAGTTGTCTTGGCGATGGGGCAGTCACGTAAAGAAAGTGATTTCTAAGGCTGGCAAGCGTGTAGGTATGTTAGGCCGCCTTCGCGATAATCTGACGACTCATAGTGCCAATGTCGTATATATCTCGTTAATTAGACCAATTCTCGAGTACTGTGATACTCTGTGGGGTTGCTGCGGTGAGGGAAATAGTCAGGTCTTAGAGGCATTGCAGAAGAGAGCAGGTGGAATTGTTGCCAAAACGTCTCGCAGTAGCCCTGCAATGGACATTCTCAAGTGGCCGGCGCTTATAGAAAGACGTCGTGAACATGTTTTTCAGCTGGTAAAGAAGTGCATTGAAGGGCGTTGCCCTCAATATTTTGATGGCTACTTTACTTTTAACAACAAGATTCACTCGCGCGCGACTAGACAACGTGATCTGCTTCATCTACCTGCCGTAAGAACTGAAGTCGCCAAGAGATCGTTTTATTATTATGGATGCGTAGTTTTTAATGATATTTCCTTATGTCTTAAGAATTAATGTATCAATCTATATATGGCTTATTGTAGTTATTAATACATTTTATATAGTTTTTATAGTTTATTCATATTGTAATTAGTTTGATTATATTGACGTTGTTGTACTTTTTATAAAATATTTTCCATGTAATAGTGTATTTTAGTGCTCAGGGCTCCTGTTGATAACAGGTTGCTTTTAGCTCCTGAAGGGACTACCCTGAGCTTTATAACTAAATAAAGGTGTCTGTCTGTCTGCTGCTTCGGCCTTGTTAGGCCTCATCAGCATGGCATAGCTAATACTCAGGCTCAAGTACCCACATATCAATAAAACAAGCAATGAAAACGTAAAGCTTGCGGGATGTGGCTGGAGTGAAGTATCCTTGTCACTCCAGCCACATCCCACAAGCTTTACGTTTTCATTGCTTGTTTTATTGATATGTAGGTACTTGAGGCTGAGTATTATCTATGCCATGCTGATGAGGCCTAACAAGGCCGAAACAGCTGTCCATGGCTGCTAATGCTTGGGCTCAATCTTTGCTTTGGTAGATTTAAGGGGTAATGCCAGCTACCTTGTGGCCTTAGTGCCTTTTGAGTGGCTTCAGCTTACTTGATCACATTAATTTGTGAAGTATCCTACTACAAGATATGTTTGTTATTTGTGTGATTTCTCCACCTTCTCCTAGAGGCCTCGAAGAAACATTCGCATCGCTTAGTTGGCTTACAATGTTTTGCTGTTTTCGATCCGCCGGGTGAATTCCTTTTCGCTTTCATCTGAAAGTTGCTTGGACGCAAGAATGTTTGTTGGTTTTTTGTTTTTTTAAACATTTGCTACTCGATAATAACTGTTCATTTGGATTCTGAAACTCTCCGTTTTCCCTGCTGTCGCTCATTTTTTTGGGTGCACTGAAATTGGTCGAAGAAAAGCCAAGTGAAACCGAGTCTCAATGTACAATCTGACCCAAGAGGGTCTATTATAGGGGTCCGTGCATTCCGCAAACCGCCCTATATTTTGTTCCTCCCAGACCGCAAACCGCCTTCATTTTGTTCTAAAGACCGAAACCGCACTTTTATATACCAAAACGATTATCAACGTAACCGATCTTTTAAATGTAGTTAACAAATTCTTAACGATATGTTAGCACAATAATCGTATTTCTGTTCCTGAATACCTCCAAATTTTAACAGAGGAACTTCTTATTGCTAATTCCATTCAGTTACCTACAAAACGCTGTCTACGGCTTACGACCAAAACAACCAGCGGAAAATTTCAGCTTGTATTATACCCATAAAACTAGAAAAGCCACAGTTAATGAAACCAGGCCAGAATAGTTCACCGTAACACAGCTGAACAGAAAGGGTTAAACGGTGTAAACGAGAACTGAAAAATATATTTCTTGATCTTCTGTGACCTTTCTAAACATTTAGGAAACTCTAGCCCTGATCCCGTGACCATCCAAAATCTGGGTGGTTTAAAAATTTGATGGCAGAGAGCGGTGGCAAAGTCAAGAAACTGTTACTGTGACAATTGACGACCCAGTCTCTCTGCGGTATTGTTGGTTTTACTGGTCACGTGATGAGGTCCAACCAGGGTCTCTCTCTCGACGACAAGGGAGGAAAAGAGAGAGAGCATGGGTTCGAGGTTGGAAGCTCTTTTAGCGGCTGCAATTTTTGTATGGGACGAGGCACCTTCATTTTAAATTTTTGCTTTCGGATAAAATCTTTTGGCGCTGCCCCAAGCTTATAAAAGGGGTAACGCACTTGATTATATCGACCATATTATCGGCTGCGAACTCGGCCGCCATCTTTCCACGTGCTCTGTCTCGTAACTTTGAAGCCTGGCCTTGGGTCAGATTACCTCCCCACAACGCAGGGGAGAAAACCGGAAACTGCGGCAAACTCCCGCTAGCTTGGGGAGAGGAACAACCAGTCTTGAAGGAATCTATCGTCTGAGCCTAGTAAATCTTTTTGAATGACCGCCATCAAACACACGCAAACCGAAAACCGTGAAATAAAATTATGATTTCGCGCAACCGCACGATAATTTCTTGACCGTAAACTGCCAAAAAACATACACATGTCCCCGCGAACCGACACTCAAAATAGGCTTAAACCGCCAGACCGCCAAAGTATAATAGCGGAGCTCCAGCGGAGCACCATACCTATAGAAACCCGTCAACTGCTTTTCTCATGGTAATCTTGGCTAGCGGTATTGCTCGTGGGCGCGTACGCACGACGACGACGGAGTCGCCCAATAATTAATAATATCCTAATAATAATCATAATAATCCAACATGGCAGCCATACTCCAGCTGATCACCTAGTTTACAGCGTACATCTTTGATATAGGGCATCCGTGTCATGGCTAATAGCCCTTTTTCGAAATAAAACCGCAGTTTTGTATAATCACGGGCCCAAGCACGAATGCGAGGCTCATGCGGGCAACGCTCAATCTTGTATTCCAAGTTGCTGTTCGCTGTTTGATTTTTACAAATGTTGCTTGGATTCAGCAAAAAAATGTCCGCGATTGTACCTCCTGGTGTCCCCGATTCGGCAGAATGTATCGATAATTTAAACGATCTTAGCAAAGAATGGTTTAAAAAGTTTAAGGTAGACGCCCTGCGATCGTATTTATCAGCTCACGGTGTACCGTGTAGCTCTCAGGGGAAGCAATACGTGAAGGAAAAATTAGTACAACTTTCATACGAAACTTGGAGACTGAAGCTAGAAACGCCAAGCCGAGACGAAGAGAACGTTGATGACATTATCCTAGAGAAGCACAGGTTCGATGGTCACAACTTACCTCTGATCACGAAACTGTCGGCTGGATGGACAAAATGTTTGGACGATTCGCCCGATCTCTCATACGCCGACATCTACAATTATTTTGTCCATAAACCGGGTTATGATCATGAAAATCTCAAGTCCTACAAAGGACTTGACGGTTATAAACTCATGATAGATGGACATGTCAGAAGTCTACTGTTTCAAAAAACTGATCAGTGCAGCTATTTCAAATTTCAAGTTCAACCCACTGAAAGGAAAAAAATATGGAATGGCAAGGACTGTTATGATTGCTGGACGATCATAACGAACAATGGCGAAATTATATCAGGCTTTTGTCATTGCTATGGAGGGTAAGTATTTGGCAACCAAATTGTAAAAGATAACATGGTTTTTATTTGCATAGAAGAGCCGTAATAACAAAAATTCCATTGTTTGGGAGCAATGAAAAAATGTTTTAATTGACTCATGCGGTTCCTTAATTAAATCTAGTGCACCATTTATTAATGTTAGGGCAGATGGAGGGTGTCGCCATGTAGCTGCTGGACTATTTGAGGTAGATAGAACACTACAGACAAGGAAACTGGGGCAACAACCTTCTTGCACTGATCAGAAGTGTGTGTGGACTCAGCCAGCTAAGAAGGCCCAAGGTGCTGTGCCAGTTAAGAAAATGAGGCTAGACAAAAAGGCTAGTACTACTGACCCTCCCATTGACCATTCCATGTTTGACCCTCGTCCAGAATGGGCAAAGGGCACATCCCAGCTCCAACAGATCCAGTTGCATGAAATACTTCACAAAAACTGTCCAGATGCAGTAGGCCTGGATGTGCTAGGGGTTAACATGCCAGTTTCCCTTGACACCATACCACCAGAGGATGATGCTAATTTGTTGGCTGAAGTTACAGTGAGCACTTGTACATCTCTGACAATAAAGGAATTAGTTGAGGACAGAGCTGTTAATAGCCCTGAAGACTTAGCTTCTTTGCTGTCATTAATGCAATATAAAGAAGAGGAGCGGGAAGAAATAACTAGGTCTACAATTGGTCAGTCCAACAACCCCATATGGTTTAAACACAGGGTGGCTAGAATTACAGGGTCTATTGCATACACAGTGTGTCATCGACGAGAAAGCACAGATCCCAAAAACTTACTTGATACTATAGTGGGAAAAGAAAGTTCTCAGTGGGAGAACATGCCTGCTCCAATAGAGTATGGGAAGAATAATGAGCACAAAGCCATTCAACTTTTCATCAAGGAAAATAAAAAATTACATAGAGGTCTTGTAGTTAAGGAGACTGGACTACACATTTTCGAAAGTTGTGTGTTTTTAGGAGCAAGTCCAGATGGAATTATGACATGCAGCTGTTGCAATACAGCCAAAGTGGTGGAAGTGAAATGTCTATGGGCACACAGAAATCAAAAGCCCAAGGAAGCAGCCCTAGCAATGAAAGGCTATTTTGACATAGACAATGCTGGAAAATTAGTCCTTAGAAAGGAAACAAAGTGGTTTTATCAAATGCAAATGGAAATGATTGCTACTCAATTGCCAACTGGTGTTTTGGTTCTATACACTGATCTAGGGGTTGAAAGTGTCTTGGTTCAATTTGACTCCAAGCTTTCTGACACAATGACTTTAAAGTTGAAGAACTTTTATTTGGCTTTTGTTGTGCCACATTTGGTGAAAGAAATGTCTTGTATTTAACTTAATGAGGATTACTAGTTGATACCTGTATGTTCAGGGGTATCAATAACTCTTGTATACCTGCCAAC
The DNA here is from genome assembly GCA_016490735.1 of Pachyseris speciosa. NCBI lineage: Eukaryota > Metazoa > Cnidaria > Anthozoa > Scleractinia > Pachyseridae > Pachyseris > Pachyseris speciosa. The sequence continues at coordinate 1,102,905 of JAEMWC010000030.1, read as the reverse complement.
CTTATAAAATCAGAACTAGGGACCACCCCACCTCACCCCAGTCCTGGGGTAGTACCCTGCCCACAGCACTGAGCAGGGTCCAGGTCAATGATCTCGGGTTTTGCATTAGTTGTTAACAATGTTGCCTGTACTTTACTGTTCTACGTTAATATGTAGCATTAGAATTCTCAGGTGTTGCTTGTACTGCATAAAACAATAGGAGTTAGAAGAGTCCAGACTAATCTTTAAGATGGTATGTCTAATTTAAATAATAGAATTACAAACCTGCTTCTAATGAAACTCATCCATTTGGCTTATTTAGCTAACTTTGGATACATGTTACACAAAGCAGCACAAACAACAACAATCTGGTCAATTACTGGCTTCAGTGTCAAAGGAATGACTCCTTGTAGTATTTTAAAGTTCTTAATCCGTTCTATAGCTCTCTCTACGTGTATTCTGGCAGAGGCAATTCTTCTAGTCTTTGTCACTTGCTTTCTGGATAATGGCTTACCAGTAGTAGAGGGTGGTATGTTTAAAGTGCATTTTTTTACAAGCAGCAAATCACGCACTTTAAACCCTCTGTCAGCCATAACATCATCCCCAGGCTCAAGAAGATCCAAAAACCCACATTTCTGTGTTATTTCTCTGTCTGAAACACTACCTGACCATACATTTGAAACAAAGGTAAATGCACCTGATGGTGAAATTCCAAATAAGCACTTGACAGTGTTTCTTTGTTTGTATTCACTCCATGTGATTCGCTGTGCAGTTGGAGTTTTAGGTTTTTCAACCTGGAACTCAGAACAATCAATGACCACTCTGGTTCTAGGATACCGAGCAAAACACTGAGGCCTGTGAATTTCAACAAGTTCCCTTGATGGCCAGGCTATTAAGCCGATCAGTTCATAGTACAATAAATTGATCCAAGTTTTAAACAACTTAGAAACTGTAGAAAAAGTAACACCAAAACTATCTGCTAAATGTTGCTCTGTTAGACCTAAGCGAAGCTTCACTAGTACAAGCACAAATTCTTCATATGATGTTAGTTTCCTTTTTCTGCCTGCCTGCTTCCTGTCAGTATCCTGAAAACATTATAAAACAGTAGACTCTGGATCAGTGATATTTCAATATCACATCACAGAATACATCCGTAAAAAAGCATAAATAAATTTAAAAGGGTAAACTGAGTTTTCGATCCCTTTACCACAACCCACGTTTTTTTACTTCAGAAAAAGGTTTTGAGAATCATATCAAGAAGCGCATTCGATGCTCATACTGAACCAATATTTAAGCAGCTGAAAATTCTGAAACTCAGTGATATTTATCGATCTCAAATTGGCAAGTTTATGTTTTCTTTTAAGAAAGGCCTCCTTCCTGATGCATTCAATGAAATGTTTTTGCTGACTAATCAAATTCATCATTATAATACTAGAAACTCCAATGCCTTTTACTTATTTTCTTGTAGAACGAATGTCCGACAATTTGGAATACGCTTTCAAGGACCTAAATTGTTTAATTCTTTCAATACAGAAATTCAGAATGTTGACAGTTTTTCTCAATTTAAGTCTAAATTAAAAATTTCCTCCTCAACTGACGTCCCCTTATTTTGTTCATTTTGTTTGTTTGTTTGTGTTCTTGCTTTTTAACCTAAATGTGCTTACAAATTAATTAAGACACACCTAAATTATCTTTTTATAGTTGTATTTTCTTGAGGTGCCTGTAGCCCGAATAAGCCCTAATAGTTTCCATATGGGCATCCTCGCCTAATGCTTTTCTCTTATCGATTATTTAATATCTCTTGTAGTTAAATACATGTTTATCTTGTAATTTAAAATAACAATAAGTGGCAAAAAAATAAACTGAAACTGAAACACAGCTACCTCTTAATACAGACAAATTATTTCAGCTCAATCATGAAATAAATGAATAATTTCAAGGCTGTGCTCTAAGAAAAATTTTTGGGAGCCCAAAACTCTGAACCTTTGAAATCCAGGGCGCCCAGCATAATAATTGTGTGAAAAAACTAAGATTTCCTTGTCGCCCAAAGGCAAAAGTAAGTCACCAGGGGCCCTGGGCACTGCTAGAGCACAGCCCTGAATTTACTGTGTGCAACATCTATGATTTTTATACTCAGTTCATAACCAACCAGTCAAACAACAACACATAAAAATGGAAGGATATGTGCAAAGAAACTCTCTATTCCACTCTATTCCAAGTCACTATTCCAACCCCTTATACCGTAATAAATGAAAGACCCCTTACATTTCTGAAACTACTTGGTCCATGCCAGTACCTCATGGACTGAGCAACAGGTTCAAGTAATGCAAATAAGTCGACCAGTAAACTGCGAGAGGGTAATCCTGTGTAAAATCTGACACTCTTGTCATCCGTCAAGACTTGCATCATAAGTAACTCTCTTCTCAATTTCTCCTTGTTTTCAAGTGTCTCTTCGCTTTGCTTGGTCCTTTCGGTGAGTTTGTCAAGGTCTTCAGAGGTGAGGAACGTTTGTGAACCAACTGAACAGTTCGAGGAACAGTAATTATGTTCAGCTAGAATTACTGTAGAGATGAAGGATTCATCACCACCACCACCGCAATTCTCACTCACTTCTTCCGAGACTTTTGATGTCTCAGTTGATGTTTTCGTAATCTCTTCAGGCACAGATTTCTTCATACGCTTGGAAGGGGTCGACTGAGTCTCCCTGTCTCGAGGGGCCTTTCTTTTGGAAGCATGCTCCTGGCAACGATCCAAATTCTTACAGTTGTAAACCGAAGGTATCGGGTCAGCTTTGCAGTATCCCAAGCCTAGACTGAAATGTATTGAACAAACACGGTAGTTTCTCGATATGTCCTTTAGTTTCAAATCTTTTCTCTTCAAGAATAAAAACCAGGCTTTTCTTAAAGTCTTCTCCGCTGGAAATGGATGGAATTGTACTTTCAGTAAATCAGGGCGCTTCGGAGGATGGCCACAAATACGAGCAGAAACATTTTGCTTACATCCTCTCACACAAGCAACCTTCTCTCGAGTACCGTTGTTACATCCGTACACTGCGCAAAAATGCCAGGTCATTCCTTTTCGTCCAAAGCCTCCAAAGGCAGCAATGATGTTTGTGTTCTTCGATGCCTTCCTCGACAATATTCCTCAACTTGCCCGCATTAGCCTCACTTTCGTGCTTGCGCCCGTGATTATACAAAACTGCGGTTTTATTTCGAAAAAGGGCTATTGACACCTGTCAAAACAAGGTTTCCGCTGACCACTATCACGTGACCATATCGCGGGCTCAAGTTAGAGCTCATCGAGGTCCGCTGTTTTTTTGAAGTTGACCGCTGACCAGGTAATGGTTTTCAACTGGATCGTAGGCTCAAGTCAAGTTAATTTAACCAAGACGAGACACCCAAGCCACAACGAGGCTTAATTTTTCGCGCGCTTTCTGCGGCTCGAGATTTCACATTCAGTTGGTGTCTTCATTTTGAGCAAAACAACATCATCATCTTCGAAGTTCAGTTTCTGTCTCTTAATTCGCATAAAGGGCATAAAAATCAAGAACTACTTAAAAGATACTCCGGAACGTGAGTTTACAACTGGAAAATGGAAGAGTAAAAAGTTGTTCGCAGGAAATTCTTCAATTTTTGGATCCACTTCTATGGCGCCCGGATTGTGTGGTTGAAAAACAAAATGATTTAACGCTTCAAGGGCTTGTTCACTTTACCGCGACATCTTGCAGCTCACCAAGGAACTTCTTAACAACTCACCGGCATTAATGGGAGGAACGAGTAGCTCACACTTTGTGGAAGAAGTTCTTTCTTTGAACAAACCGTTTGCTATTTTTGTAGATGCGTGTTTTTACTATAGTGGATCGATGCGTATTTTCAAGTGGTAGAAAGCTCGACAACACAGGTAACTTAAATAAATTGAAGTTTAGCATTTAGTTTAATCGTTGTTAATTTCGTTCAGGAAGAAAACTTGTATTTCTGTCTCGACTAGATATAAATAACGATCTACTCGTTTTGGACACAAAGAAGTAGCTAGTCGAATTGTTTGTTTGTTGTTTTACAAGCGAACGAGTGTTTTCCTCCGCTTGGCTGACTGCACATGTTTTTCGGCGTCTGTGTTTCTGCAGTGTTAAGAACTGAAAGAAACGTTTGCCCTTATGTTATTAACACGTAATCGCAATGAATCCTCGTAAAATTAAGGATTAGTATCACTTATGTTTTGCGCGATGAGGGCAATTTCAGCAACTTTCTGAAAACTGGCACAAGTGACATTTACTCGGCCCCATGCGATTAGCTATCCAAACTATCAGGATTGTTTTCCTTTTTCTCTTTTCTACGACATTTAACCTTATGTCTAAGCTTAACGTACTATGAAATATGTTTGTTAAGTCCCGGCTAAAAGATCAAACATTTTCATCCATTATCGTGTTTGTCAAGATCTGTCAAGAATAACGTTTGGTGGCTAAACGCAAAACAATGTTTGACCAAACACTGGACCAAGTGAGTCCAAAAAAATAATTTTTGCGTATTATTGCTGAAATTTTCGACGTTACGTGGCTCATTTGGTTGCTTTTTGCCGTTTGTGAACGATTTGTTTGTTGGGGTGGCTAAACGATCAAACATTTGTTCGTAATGCGAAATTTTAGATGAACATGTTTGATTTCGATCAAACATGGAAAGCCATTTGATGCACTATTGTGAGAGGTCGGTAAACCGTCAAACATGCTCGTCCAACGATGTTGGATGAAAATATTTGATCATTCTTTGATTGCTAAATTTCTTTTTGAACAAACACACGCGTCGACTCTATTGTTTTCTTGTAATGTTTTGATGTTTTTGAACCGCGGTCAATTCCTGTTGACTGCTCTAAACATAAAATATTGGCGCAAGGAAAGCCGTGCGGTGTTGCTCAATACCAGTAAAAAAATAATAATCGTGGAGCTCCGCTTTTAGGCTTGGCTAAATTTATATATTAGATCCCCACTCAATTTGTGCGAAAGTTTTTAATTGAAAAATTTTTTGCATGCTTTTTTTTTTTTTTTTCATATTTTAATTGTTTTTAACTGTTACTTCTTTATCTCCCAATATATATGTTCTCCCCAGCATTGAACTTTTGAATCACCGAAGATTGGTCGAAACGTCGTTCGCTTTCATCCGGGATAACTCCTGTTGAAAAGATCGATAAGAAAGGCAATTAGACGGACAGCTTTTCTAGCGGAAATTTCGTTTGTCAACGGAGTCGATAATGTAAATTGACCATCGTACAGGGATTCGATTAGCTGACGTTTCGAGCGTTAGCCCTTCGTCGGAGCGAATTGAGGAATTGTGGGTTGTGTATGGTTTATATACAGAAAATGGAGCTACGCTATTGGTGGTAACATGGTAAATAAATTAATTGAATGAAAAGCGCTCGTTGATACCGTGGAGATTAAGAGTGCCGATTTGAAAGATCAATTTTTGCTCGAGAATTTTGCGGCTTTCCGTGGTACCTCGATGTAGGGAAAGGCCGGAGATCGACATGTGTTGTTTGGAGTGGCTAGGGAGATTAAAATGCCGAGCGACTGGTTTGGATGCATCTTTGTCGTCTTTCTCAACATCACGAAGGTGTTCTCGGAATTGGTCACCTAGTCGTCTTCCTGTTATCTATTGCATAACCTGTACATTATGCAAAAAGTTATATGTCGGCGAAACAGGAAGACGACTAGGTGACCGATCCCAGGCTGTCTGCAGGCTGTCTGCAGCAGTGATCGTACGTGGCAATGAGTTCCAGAGTTTAATTGCTCTGTATAGAAAAGTTCGTTGACCTGCGGCCGATTGATAAGCTGGAATATTAAGACCGACTTTCTTTTTTGTGCTGCGATCATGAGCAGTAGATCTTGTCACAGCGCGATCACTCGGGCAACCAGGTGCTAGCCCTTTCACACACTTAATGTAACGCAAGAATACCTACACAACACAACACAAAACACAACACAACACAATGCAACAACACAACACAACAACAACACAACACAACACTGCACAGCCTAACACAACACAACACAACACAACACAACACAACACAGTACAGCACAGCACAGCACAGCACAGCACAGCACAGAACAACACAACACAGGACAACACAACACAGCACAACACAACACACCACAACACAACACACCACAACAAAACACACCACAACAAAACACAGCACAACACAACACAACACAACACAACACAACACAACACAACACAGCACAACACAACACGGCACAGCACAATACAACACGACACCACACCACAACACAAGACAGCAAAACACAGCACAACAGAACACAATACAGCTCAACACAACACTACACAACAACACAATACAAGACAACACAGCACAACACATCAAAACTACGCAAAAAAACGACACAACACAGCATAGTAACTAAACCAAACAGTGGAATGAAATACTGTCATTCTTTTCCTTTTGTGACGTTTGTAATGTAGACTGTTGGCCAATTTGTTGGGCGCGGTTGTGGCCCGCTTGAACCACTGAGGCAGTATGGCCACGTTTTTCGAAGAACTGGCATATTTCCTCTGATTTGTTGCAAAAATCAGTCAGAGTCATCACTACATAAGCGTCGAAGAAGTCTGAGAGATTGAGAATAGCGAATGACGAGGGGGGCGGGGGTGGGAGAGGAATTTGTGAATTGAGATGGATGTGAAGATGAATACAACGAATTACAGTGAGAATATGTGGGTTTGTAGTGCACACTGGTACATATGCCGTTGTCACTGACAGAAACTTTGATATCTAGAAAAGCCAGCGAAGTTCCTGAAAAGAATGATGGAATACTATAATATTCACCTTTGCAATAATAACCCAGTAAAAACCATTATTCTTAATAACTTTAAAGTACTGCAAAATGATTCCGAAACTGCTAGAATCTTTTCGCAACCACCACTTATTTCATTCACACGTGACAGAAATGTAGGCAACTTTCTAGTCAGAAGCGCATTCAAAACAAATCAGCAACCTGCGCGCGCTTGCAAAGCAAAACTTGTCCTTTCATTCAATAATAATGATATAATAATAATAATAATAATAATAATGATGATGATGATGATGATGATGATGATGATGATGATGATGATGATGATGATGATGATAATAATAATACAGAAACAAATAATCCAAATAAACATAGCATGATAAGAATCCCAACTGGCTGGAGGCAAACTATTTACAAGGATGACCGAGGAGTTAAACCAGGGGCTACCTAGAACAACTCCAGCTAGTGGCGAGAGCGGGATTTGAACCCGGGACAACCGCATTGAAATCAAGCGCCCCAAACCACTCGGCCACCCTGCCTCCAAAACGCTGACAAAATATCGGGCCCCACCTAAGCGATCTGTTAATCCATTTCATTAATTTATTTTTATATCCTGCAAATATTGACCTTCGGGCATTTTTAACTCTTAACAGTTGTTTCTGAAGGTCCGTACCTTTTCTTATGTATTATCTTGTATAATCTTGTATTAAAGAAAATTCAAGGTACAATAAAGATGTTGTTGTTGTTGTTGTGGTTGGCACCCTTAATCCCTACGGTATCGATGAAGGCTTTTCATTCAATTATGTTATTCCTGTTTTTCTCGTTACCATGTTACCGCCAAAAACGTAGCTCAGTCTTTTGTATATACGGTGGTTAATTTACGTTATCGACCACGTTGATAAACCAAATTCTGGTGTTTCACTCCCTCACCGACGCAGCACCACAGTTTCTTTAGAAACTAATCCCCCCCTTACAACACAACATAGTGACACAACACAACACAACAACACAGCACAGTTCAACACAACACAAGACAACACAGCGCAACAACGCAACAGAACACAAAACAGCTCAACACAACAATACAACACAACACAACGCAACGCAACGCAACGCAGCGCAACACAATACAACACAACACAACATAACACAACGCAACAGCGCAACAGAACACAAAACAGCTCAACACAAAAAAAAACTCAACACAACACAACAAGACACAACGGAACACAACACAAAGCAGCTCAACACAACAAAACAACGCATATGCAACTATGCAAGGGAACGCAACGCAACAAAACACAACAGAACACAACAACGCAGCCAAACACAACTGAAGGCAATAGAATACAATACATACATCTTATTAGACGATTTAGTGTTACTATGTTTTATTCATATGAATTTTCTTTTGTAAGATGCAAAGATAGTAGCCTGTTAAAAAACTAGGTGATAGTTGTCTCAGAATATAAATCGCCATTTATTTGACTAATTTGCTTATTACTTTTAATAAAGGACACGGGTTTATTACGAACCAACAAAATGACCAGCTTCCAGTTGGCTTGTTAGCTGAGTTGGTAGAGCACTACACCGGTATCGCAGAAGTCATAAAAATAAATTTAAAACTTAGAGCTTTATTGAATCTCCCAATCAGGGTTTTTCAGACCCAACGTACATAAGCAAATTTTATAAGTAATTCATAAGGTAAGTTTGAAATACGGAATTAACTATCTAAACGTTAAAATTGAATAATAGATAAAAACATAAATGGGTAACTGTCCTAGCTGACAAGAAATGATTCAAAAAGGAATTCTCTGAGTTTCTTTTTGAAACTACGCAGGCTGTCTGCAGCAGTGATCGTACGTGGCAATGAGTTCCAGAGTTTAATTGCTCTGTATAGAAAAGTTCGTTGACCTGCGGCCGATTGATAAGCTGGAATATTAAGGCCGACTTTCTTTTTTGTGTTGCGATCATGAACAGTAGATCTTGTCACAGAGCGATGACTCAGGCAACTAGGTGCTAGCCCTTTCACACACTTAAATCAGTTAAATTGACGCAAGAATACCTACCGTGTACATCAAACAGTATAACTCACTGGGAGCCAGCGTAACTCCTGAATAACCGGTGTTATATGATCAAATGGTTCATGGGTTCAATTCCCGTACAAGTCTGAATTATTTTCAGGATTTATTTTCATTGCTGGGACGACCACTCACATTTTCATGTCAGTAACGCAGGTTCATTTTAGTGAGATATGTTGGAATGTTACAATGCCGTAAGACCTTATAAGAAGAAGCCGTTCTCGCAGAGGCGATGAAGCAAAACAGAGCACCTACAACACCTTGCAACGATTTTGTCTTATTCTAATTTATTGATTGCTCTCTTTTAAGAAAAAATGTGTTTGTAGAAAACCGAAAAAGTGCGCACATGCAACAGGTCGAGGACTGTGCCCTTGCAAAGCTGCTGGGAGAACCTGTTAGGAGAAATGTAGCTGTGATAAAGAGATCTGAAGAACACCATTCTGGCGATGATGTAAAAGGGAACCAGTGGTGTTGTAACATTAAAACTTCAAATTGCTCCAGACCTGTCGTGGAATCCAGAAAAATATGTAAACTGTTATAGATCGCAACCATTTTCCAGAAAATCGCGCTTAAATTTCTCAGATTGCGAATTCATCTGTGTCCACCATCGAAGAACAGCTATATATAAATAGAGTTGTTCTCTGCTCATTACAAGAGTGGTAAGTGGTTCGAACGTTTTGAATCAGGTGGAGAAAATTATACAACTACTCTTGAATGTAAACCTATTGACGAAATGGCAACACATCAATAAGAATTTTTCAAGGAATCTTTTTCTTCTTCGACTTGCATAGTTGCCAATTTTTCGAGTTAAAAATGAGAATGTAATCAAGATAAAGAAATTGTTTCTTTTCTGAAGAATTGTAATAAAAGTTTGGAAACGAACTTGTTCTTGTGTTGAAAATATTAGTAAGGATGCTTTTAAAAATTTACATTCCATCCACCAGATCCCAACTCCAAAATAGAAAACATTTGAGCCCACGGTACGCCCATGCGTTGAGCGGATTTTCACTGCCTCAGTTTGGCATGTTGCAGGTCGGTATCTTGAACGTGGAACATTTTCCCGCATATTCAGTATCTTTTTCACCAAGTAAAATTTAAAGCAAGTGACACACACGGACATCAACCCACGGCCTGGCCGGTACCTTAGGCGTGCGTACAACCATATCACCCGGGCAGTGGCAGCCATGGACGTCTGTTTCCTCCTTGTTAGGACTCATCAGCATGGCATAGCAGTCGGGCAACGCTGGACCCGGAAGTACACAGTCTTGTTGCCCTTTACTGCCGAGGCGAGTGCATGCCTCAACGTATAGCAATAGTACAGAGTTAAGCGGAAAAGTCGAGGACGAACAACTTCTGGTACGTTTTTGGAGGTAATTTCCTTGTTTTACCGTATGGTATAAACTATTGTTACAGTGTTTGTATCGTGATCTAATGTCAAATAATCATCGTAAAACGTTATCTCCGAAACTGAGGATACAGGGCAGAGGATTATACTTGCCAATTTTTATGGACACAACTTCGCTGGAACCATAAATTTTTAAATTTGCCCATATATTTGTCTGTAGTTCTTTTTTCGGACTGAAAAATTCCGGGGAAAATTAAAAAGCCAGAGAACGTTTTCTGTCCCAACGAAATCTCTCAAATTTTGTTAGTGGAACCTTTTGCCTAGTGCCATTAATTTAGAAATTTAGGAACAGGTGATTTTTTTTTTGACAACTTAATTATTTGCATACAAACATTATAAATTAAATCCTCTTCTGCTTCCCTACCCGCCAAGATGGCGTCTTAAACCGTGGTAAGGTCTATGAGAGACGATGTGCATTCTCGGGCTTCGCGCTTCGAATGCTCTAGGAAACTCCATATTTATCGTAGCCAAAATCTGGCTATATAGACTTCAAAGCGCATGCTCGACTACCCAAACTCCAAAATGGCGTTGCTGTTTGAAATAGTCCTTAGCAAAAGGTGGTAAAGGTTCTAAATTTCGTTTACTGTACCTTTCAATAGCACGCGAACTCTGAAGTTCAAACCTAAACCGACAACTGCGGTTCTCGCTGCCCGACATCAATCAAATTTCCAGCGGCTTCCGACTGCTACCGAGAGGCGATGATCGATGATTAAACGGTATGGCTCAAAACAGTTTCAAGCATCAGAAGCGTGGCGGCTAAGTCCGTTGATTTCCTTTACGTTTCTCAGGGTCGTCACTCGGATAATTTCAGTTATTTGAGGACCTATCCATCGAAACTTCCCGACTCAGAAGAAACGCAGATAGTCGACAATGAAGATGATCAGCTTTAAAAGACAATTCACCGAATCTTGGCTCACGTGGTTTTATGTATTTTCCGCTGGTATTCGAAGTAATTAGTCGTGCTTGTTTCGCTTTAACACCTGCCACAACCTTTCTTGCATCTTCTATGCTGTTATTGGTCAGTTTCTAGTACTTATACTCTCTGCCATTTACTGCATGTCATTCACGTTTGCGGTTCCTACTACATAGTTTATATCCATTCAGTCGGGGGCTCTCGCAATTTGTCAAACGTGTGATATCAATGCCCAACGAACAGGAGCAAACCGAAGGTTCCTCCATCCAACAGACACTCCACAACCGGTTGATGGAAGTGGAAACTCTTCAGATGTTGACCGGGTTTTTTCAATGTTTAAAGATTACCTCGAGAAGAAATTGGATAACAAAGGGAAGCAGATTGAACAAAAGAGCAAGATAGATAAAGAAGTTGTACAACTGAAATATAGAGGCAACCAGAAGCAATTCGAGCTGAATGCAGAATTGGATACCATCGTCGAAAACATAGAAACCGAATCCGACCGCAGCGAGCCAGATCCGGCGCTTATTAAGAAGTACACCCAAGAAGCAAGGCAGCTTATCAGTAAAAGGCAAAAACTAATAAAAATTGCCGACAAAAGCAAGGACGGCTGGCAAGTCGTAGCAGAATATGAATCCGATGAGTTGGCGTCCGGCTCAGAAGATGAAAAGCGCCTCAAGAAGGCCAGTAAGCGGCAAGTAGAAAGAGGCGTCAGAAGGAGCAACTCGCAAGCGACCGTGGAAAGAAACCAAGAGCTTCTATGGGTGCTAACAATCAGCTTTTTCGTGGTAAGAGCTATAGTGCCTGCATTTTACTTTGTGAATTCACATGTTTTGGATCCGCTTGCGTATCCTCCCATACTCCTTGTCTGATTTATTTGTATTACGGGAATTTAAGGGTAACATAATTTACGTTGGTCTGAGCGAAGCGAATTAGAACGTAAATGTATTTTCCGCTGGTATTCGAAGTAATTAGTCGCGCTTGTTTCGCTTTAACACCTGCCGCACCCTTTCTTGCATCTTCTATGCTGTTATTGGTCAGTTTCTAGTACTTATACTCTCTGCCATTTACTGCATGTCATTCACGTTTGCGGCTCCTACTACATAGTTTATATCCATTCAGTCGCCGGGGCTTCCTACCCCCTCTACTTACGACGATTTCTTTTATTTCTTGGATGTAGGCCGTAGAGACGCTTCTTGCACGTTGCTACAAGTGTGGAAAACTTGGACACTGGGCTAGAGACTGTAGATCAATGTTCTGGCCAGGAAGCTATCGGTCCCCCAGCTATAATACCTATGCTGGACTCTCCTACAACAAGCCGGCAGAAAGCCTTGCCACCCAGTATCAGTTAAAGCAATGAAGATGACTTAGCTCAGGTAGAAGAAATTGTGCCAAAATATGAGTTTGAAAGCGGTCAGTCTTTAACCGTTAAGGGTAATTTGAGGAAATTTCTAGGGTTTTGGAGATCTATTGGTGCTCCAAAATTCATTTTGACAACCATTGAAAAGGGGTACAAATTACCTTTTGCCAGCCTTCCTTTGGCCGTAAGGTTAAAAAATAATAGGTCAGCTCGACTTCACGCTGATTTCGTAGACCAAGCCGTTCTCGAGCTTGTTAATTCAGGTCGATTTTGTAGGGTTTTAGTCAGCCTTTTGTTGTTAACCCCTTGTCAGTATCTATTCAGCCGTGTGGTAAAAGGAGGTTAATTCTCGATTTATGCCACCTTAA
>JAEMWC010000030.1:960000-1082500 GCA_016490735.1 Pachyseris speciosa | reverse complement strand
TAACTAATCGTAATTAATTAAATGAAAACAAATTAATACCTTGGTTCTGCCCTGAGAATAACTGAAACTTTAAGGAAATCTTGTGACGTCCTTGTAACGTCCTTAACAGAAATTGTTGCCCTTTTTACAACATTTACTTGCAAATTATTTGCAACCTTGCAACCCTTTAGATGGCAACATCCTATCTGCTTGCGACAGCAGAAAAAACGGGTTTTGTATACTGTCGCGTGTACTATCCTGTGCCTTAAAGTACGCGTGATAGCTCGCGATGATGGAAAAATCTAGAAAGATCTAGAAATGTATACGTAATATAGAACCTTCCAGCAAATAATTAATAAAGGGATTTCGTCCTAAAAAACACCTTTCCTTGATAAAATATAAATTAACAGAAAAATAACTTAAGACAGTGAGGTAACTACTATCAGGTTCAAACAGAACGCTTCTGTTGTAGCTACATTGGGGTCGAGAATGAGACGATGTCCAGCGTTTTTTCGGTATGGATGCATAAGTATATCTGAAAAAATGCGTGGTTACCTCCCCCCAGATCTCATTTTGGATCCCATCAGTGCTTGCTAAGAAATGCGTTTCCCAACTAGTCATAAACCACGGAAAACTACGTTTGTACGAGAAAGCACAATCTTTTTCTCTTCCAGTCCCAAGATGCACAGAACGTATGCGCAGTAACAATAAGAGGCATAGTCCTTAAATATTTTAGGTCCCATTGGATGTATCTTATTGCCAAGTACTCTTTAGCTTTTCGTTCTGGATCAATTTAGTATCCCATGCAGAAGCTCCAAAAACCTGTTATACTTGATTTTTGTGAGGTTTAATTATAAGCATGCACGCCAAACTACTGTGTACTCTCAAAATCGTTAAAACTGAGTGACAGTACACTAAGACTCGACACTTCACACTCACCCTATTTTCCGAAAATGAAAACGGTTTAGCGCTAGAGGAAAAGTATCTTTTTCTTACATCCCATAGATCTCATAATGAAGGAGGCGTTAAAACAAAATATCTGATCGAGAAGTATGGAAGCAGAAAGTTTAACAAAAGATTCATCTAAGAGACAAGGTTACACATTTCATTAGGTACGCTCCTGACTTGAAATTCGCTGTGGTATACCGAGACGGTGCAACTTTTGCATACTAGTGACTCTGTGATATGCGACTTGTGCAGCGCGCATTGTTTGCCTGTTGCTGAGTACCGTTTCTTACAAACCTCGTCATTCATTATAATATCTCGGCCAACGATTGGCATAAAGTTTAGAGACATTTTTTGTCTCCTACGCAAAAGTATTGTCTTATCCAGCCTATAAAACAAAAAATACGAAATTTAATCGCTGTTAAAAAGAATAATGAAGCTCTTTGCATGCGATCACTTTTTTTTTTTTACTGTAAACGTCACAGATCCCTTGGATTTATCGATGGTTTTTCGTGCTAATAATAATAATAATAATAATAATAATAATAATAATAATAATAATAATAATAACAGTTTTCGTATGTTTAGAGATCAGTGTAAACCCATTGGAGATCCTGTAATAATTTAACAATTATTCACCGAAGTGGAGGTGAAGGGTGGTGGCAAATATCCACCACATTCACCGCCACTAAAGTGAATAATTGCTTTAGTGCATACCACACAAGCTGAATAATCAGCGGACCAAAACATTACTTTATGTGTCACAATATACCGACAAGCGATCGGAAATTGTTAAATATGATCTTGCGCGCCAGCTGCTCGGAGGTGAATAGTACTTGCTAATCACCTCCGAATTAACCAATCAGAGCGCACGAAAAGCATTATTCAACTGTGTGGTATATACTAAGTGAGGGTGATATTTACCTGGAACGAGGTCGTATGTGATATATTCACCTGGTACCGCCCCGAGGGCAAAGCCCGAGGGGCGGTGCCAGGTGAATATATCACATACCCCCGAGGGACAGGTAAATAACATGCTTATTTGTCAGTTGGTGAGGTTTTCTAAAAGAAATAGAAGGCCATTAAATTAAGTAAAACTTAGTTTCTACTTGGTTGTGTTTTATTTTAAAAATACTTTTAATGGTGTATTGTAGAAGGTAATGTTTCGACTGTAAACATGTTTTTCTTGATGTTCGGTTTTCGGTTTTGTTTTTACAACAATGCGTATACAACGTGTTTTGTTATACTGGTACACAGTGGGACTGAATTTAAAGTCTTTTTCTTTGGCCACTTTAGCTTTAAGAGAAAAAGAAAACAAACTGCCGATATAAAGATGACAAACGAACCACGCATGTTTTAAGAATTTGAATTCATTGAACTTGACGTTTCGTATGTTACAACATACATCTTCAGAAGCGACAGTTATAAAACTTTTGGCAAATTTAAAACTTTTAAAAACTTTAAGTTTTAAATTCGCCCAAAATTTTTATAACTGTCACTTCTGAAGATGTATGTTGTAACATACGAAACGTCAAGTTCAATGAATTCAAATTCTTAAAACATGCGTGGTTCGTTTGTCATGTTTATATCCGCGCACTGAATTTAGTTCTGTATTATTTACACAACAATATGTATAGACGTTTTCTTTTGTTTGCTGGTATGCGTGGTAAACATGTTTGTTACTTTTGCATAAACGGTGCATTCAGTACACAACAGTCACGTAGTTGAACGACTGCCGTTAAATTTTGAAAAAAGTGAGCTCTTGGCTAGCACTGTTTGTAAACGACGATGAGCGATGGTGAAGGTGGAATTGCTTTGTGAATGGGACAAGTAAGACTCTCAGTTAGGATGCTCAGACTCCTGGAGAAAATGATTTATTGATTGAGGGTCCACCCGCTACCAATGTCGTTGCGGCGAGTAAGCCCCACGAAGAAGTTATGGAGGAGAGAAAGGGGGAAAACGCGGTATACAAGTCGTTGCCGACGAAGAGGTTGCTAAACGAAGCAGTGACTAGATACCAGCCAACACACGAAAGATCAACGCGTGGTCGGTAACTGTTTGACATTTCCTCTGTGTTTGTTTGTTTCGTCTTTAGAGTTTACAAGTGATGGGAGACTAAGTCGAGGGGAATATGAGCAGGGGACTAAGTCGAGGGGAATATGAGCAGGGGAATATGAGCAGGGAAATATGAGCAGGGAAGTATATATTGCATTGTTTTGCTATTGTTATCAGCTATTGTTTCAGCCCCGCCCTCCCGTGTTACAATCAAAGCCGCCACCAACTTTTCAGACAGTGAATAATAATGATGGGTTATGTAATATATTCCCTTGAAAAGAACAAAGGAAACCAAGCCAACTGACAAATAAGAATATTTATAGCCGATAGTCTACAGGTGGGCTTATAAAAAGAAACATGCATTGTAGATAGGCCGTGAAACCGAAATTAAGCTTTAACCTTTAAATTTGTTGTTTTCAAAATACCCATAACCAAGAAAATCGCCCTACTTTTTTCATACCATTAATATTATATTTCCGACGTATTTACATTTCCTCTTATTCCGCATCCCGAACAACTGCAACAGATTTTCAGGGGTTTGGGTTTTTGCATTAATGTGAATGATATTCATAAACAAGTGTATGTTCATTGAGTCCTACCGTAATCAAAAAGATAAAAGTGATAGCAATGACAAAGAAGCAAGAGCAGGCTGTCGAAGATGAAGCAATATGAAGCTGTCGACAACTTAACACAATTTTTGGCTTTCCGAAACGACCTCGACTCCTACGAAACGTTTGAAATAAGAGGAACTTCTTTCATTTGGACCTTGTCAAGCTTATCTCTGCTTGTGTATCTATTCTGGATTTGCTGTTATTATTTGAAATTCGCTCTTTCCTCCATCTTCTCTTAAAGCAGTCACTGAAGTCTTTCTTGAGAAAGCCGTAAATGAGTGGGTCCATGATTGTGTTAAAAAGCAAGGTGTAAACCGAAGCGTAAGCAACCGGGTCTGTTATCAGCTCAGGCTGATTAAATATCTCGCAAAGATTGATGTAAATGAGCGGCATCCACGAGAGAAGAAACATTCCGAAAATCATAGCGAACACGAGCACTGCCTTCTCTTCATTTCCTGCTCGTTCACCTGTTCTGTTTCCCCAGGTGGAACGCCTGCGGTTCCGCGAGATGTAACGTCGCACCACGCGCAGCAGTCGCGCGTAGATCCATATCATGGCCAAGCAGGGAATGAGCACGAAGCCGAACACGGTGACGATCATGTAAACTTTGTGATACATTGTCGTCGGATCGGCTCCCCAAGCCAGAGGAAGTATAGAGATACTGAATGGCAGCACCCACGAGAGGGAAATAATTACAGCTACTTTGGTGCTGTTCATGATGACGCGATAACCAAATGGCCGTGTAAGGGCAATATATCGCTCATAGGTCACAGCGCCGATGTTGAAGATGGACGCCAAGAGGAGAAAGGCGATCACATATCCCGTAATTGGAGTGGGTGTGTGCGAAAAGTTATCGTAAATGAAGATCGGGATCAGAGCAGCCGCAACCAGGAGATCTGCAACAGAGAGTGAAACGACGAACGCATTGGTGATTGTCCGTAGGCGCTTCTCAATCATAACTATTAAGCAAACAATAATGTTGAGTATGGCGGACATGAGTCCCAGTACAGCCCAGGTCACTGATAGCGGAATCAGGACAGTCCTGTTCACTGCTTGGTGGGTCTCATTATCAGGCGCAATCGAAGTGGTCGTGTTGTTTAGAAGCTGCATTTAGAATTCTCCGCAGTTAGCTCAGTGACCGAACGTTGTCTTAATATGCTGAACGCTTTGTTATTTTTTGCTGTCGTTCTTGGGCAAACAGCTACTTTTAGCTGTTAGCAGCTGTCCATACGCCTGCGAAATGTTGTCAAAGTGTGAATCTTCCTGCTTTAACGACGCGATCGGTGTTCTGTCGAAGACTAACTGGCTTTTGCCCGCGAAAATGGTCTGAAGTCTCCAAGCAGCTCAAATAATCCTGTTTCACTGATCTGTCAAAAATAGACATTAAAACAAAAGGTTAATGAAATAAATTTTCTGAGGGTGACATTTGCTGAGAAAAAAAAACTAAACCAAATCAATATTTAATGGGGAAACTCTTAGGAAAATGAAAATTAAAACTATCCTAGCTAGCTGTCGCTGCTGAGGACAACGTTAATGTGACACTTTTCTGAGGAGTCTCAAAGATAGTAGAATAGCATGTTAATTTCTTGACAGGAGGATCAAGAGAATCCAGAGTATCTGATCTTTGAAATGACTTCTTTATTATAAACTTCTCATGCGAATTGAATTCCAATTAACACAGACACAAGGAAAATTAAAATGTCGTTTTGGCGAGACATGCCTTGCAATTATGCACGGCCTCAATACATTTCTTTTTTGAAAAAGAATCGACTTTAATTTTGTCTCAGCATGGATTGGGGCTGGCTTTTGTTTCCTTGTAGCAAAACATAAGGTTGACATTTATTTTAGTAACTCCGTTGTAGGCATGTCAGTGGGCTTTTGTTTCGTTCCAGGCAGGGTTGTCTGGACACAGTTTTTTAATATTTCGTTTTGATTTCAAGACAATTTTCGGTGACTCTCGAGACGTGATGTCTCGTGTTTAGTAGAATTGGCGCTGCATGCAGTAAGGTTTCCACTTCCTAACGCAACTTTCAAACCACACACGGTCCGCAAGGTTTAGTATACAGAATAACTGCCCGCATGGATTCATACTTTGTGTTTTTTTGAGTAACATGCATCTTCTTCTTCTTTTTTTTAGCTTTCTTTATGTTTCAGGTTTCTCCATATCCGAGATGTAAAAACGGTAAAAAATTGCCTGAAAACTTGCTACAATCATCGCAACTTGCTATAAACGTCAGTTGTGGCAAACATGATAGTGATACATCCAGTTCGCATTAAGACTAAGCTTACGTTTTTTGGGCCACGAAACTGGATGGCCAGTGTATACAAACACATAGACTATTCGATATGATTACTTAATGACGTCTTTACGTTTTCAAAAGGAATAAGACTAGAGCGAACTGTGACTTTCAATACACTACGGACTCAAGTAAGGCTTTCGTTAAATAGAAACCAAACTTTTCCCTCTCTATTTCCTTTGATCTTTTGTAGATTTCTTGATGTCCTTGCCGTCCAAACGCATAGAGAATAATAAATTTAGCCCATTTTTTTCTTTTTTTTTTTTTGTCAAGACTAAACTTTTTAAAGCAAAAAGAGGCCTTTTCATGTTTTGTTTTTGTTAATGATTAGTATTTTTACTTTGCAGCTTGTATTTATTGTGAAAGAAGTGTGATTGAGTATTGGTGTCATTACAGAACCAATGGAAATGGTGACATTGAGCGCGGCAAATGCATAATGACAACATAACTCGAGTGGCTCGAGTAAAATATTGCGCAAGAAGATGTTGGGGGGAATAAATTACGTAAAGTAAATTAAAAGGTTCGAAATTATTAGAAGATAGCCTCAGTATAATTAAAAAAGAAGGATATATGTGCAATCTTATTGCTAAACAAGAATTATGGATTTTTAGTTTTTAATGGAAAGACTGGCATTAGAGACATACAAATTTAATAGGAATTTTTTGGTCTTAATCTTTTGTCCTCAGTGTAAAGTAATAAAAGTGAAAAGAATAAATTTTGATAAAGACTACTGAACTGCACGTACAAGTATACGTACGTAAATGAGTCCCTATAAAACACATACGGGAAACAGACCAACGTATGAGGCTGTCGCTGTATCAGTAATGACTGTGCACTGGCCTTCTATATACGTTTTTATTCTGAATCCTGACAAACATTTTATAGGATCCAGATATTTCATTGGCATGTACTGATCCGTATACAGCTCTGTATACATCCTTATGTTACCCTCGCACGACGTAGTGAACTGATTTTGTAAGACCAGGGTAAGAGCCTGTCATTACCGATTGTATGCAAGAACTGTGGCGTAGATCCATTTCTTTCCTTTCCTTTCATTTTCTTTTCTATTCTATCCCTCTCTTTTCCATTTTTTTGTTACAATTTTCCGATCAAACCAAGTTGTGCATCCAGCGTTTGTTTTGGAAAGAGTATTTATTCTCACAAATTTGCTTCTCACGATATTAAATTTTCAGCGATCTAGTCGGGCACGAAGAACTTCAGAAACTGCTAAAACATCTTTCGATTCAAATCGAAGACTACCTTTATGGGAGCTCGAATAAGAGACAAATTCTCCAAACATGTTTTTACAACCTTGCAAACAAATAGACTGAAGGAAAGGGCCTTTTAAAGGCTCAAAGTTAGATGGTCACCCTTTGACTCAAACTTGAGAACCACCCAGTAGAAGCGTATGATTAAACCTCCACAGTAACTGAGTACAAGGAAACTACTTTAAATATTGTTTTTCCGAGTTCTCGGGTCATTTTTATAGCGACTTTTAAAAGGCATACCGGGTTGTACAAGCTAAGTCAGTTTGATCTGTGAGGATTATTTAATAGGCCGAAAGTTAAAGTCACGGCCGTTTTATGGAAGGGACTCGAATTCTCCGAATTTTCTTTCTTCCCTTTGCTTTCACAACATGCTAGTTGACCTTTGGTCGACGTTCTATCCTTTCCCAAGAGAAAAAGAATTCGTTTTACAGTACTGGCGAAAATTCCATGTGGGATTTTATGATTGACAACTCTATTAGAATTATTTAAGGCGTTCATACTGAGGCTTCCCGAAGAAATAGATCAGAGTTTCGCCGAAGAACACTGAGTTGGCCACCCCTCGAGTACTTGAGCCCCCCTACCCCAGATAAGTAACTCTTACAGTATTTGAATGGTAGTGGACTAAAGGTTTGCAAGTAGATCCAAAAGAAAACGCAAAGAATAATTCGGGGATTTTTCTCGATGTAAAGATTGAATTCAGAAGGTAAACATTGATCCCAAAAAGGAATTGAAGAAGTTGAAAAGCTATTTGGGCAGCTGTGTTAGCTTATTAATGTAAAACAAATAAAAGAGGAGGCGGCTATTGCTAAACATCACGCAAACTGTTGAGGAAAAGTTTTGCGACAGCTTATTGTGTTGAAAATTGTAATTATCTTGGATTTTGTTTCCTTTATGCTTGGTTTCGATATACCGGGAAATTTGTTTCACATAAAGAAGAATTGCGTCAGGCTGCCTGTCGACCAAGAATTACGTGCATGACTCTTGTATATTTGCTGTTTAATGTAATGTGGGCGGAATTTTTATGGTTGCTTGCGTTCGTCTTGCACAAAAGAAACGGCGGGTATTGTTTTTTTTTTTTTTTTTAACAATTTTCGACTTTCATCAAATCTTGACAGTGAATTTGCGTCGTCACGCCGAAGTTACGCAGGGCTCGATCGCCAATATCACAGCCCAGGTGAACTTTCAATCGTCGAAAGACTTTTTTTATCGTCTTGTGTCAGTCATGATCAGTGTCAAGAATGTTTGATGAATAGCTGTAAATCGCATCGGGACAATATATATCATGGTAATCATTATCCCATTCTGTTTGTTTCCATGAATTGCGTCTGGGTCAGGCCTTGTTGTGCTGCACTTGGTTTCAAACGGCGTGCTCTTTTCGTGTCGAACTGAATTCATAAACGAGGTTAATGTATTTTAACTCAGTATTTTAGGTTGTTTTCTTGTTTTGTTGTATTTTGAATCTAGCGCGTTTCGGAACCATTGCCGTGCAATAGTCGAGCCATTGCATGGCCAAATTCATTTAAGTTCGACACGGCATTAGCTGTCTAGAATAGGCCTTAAATGCATTTTAAAAGAATAAATGAGTCACAAGAATGTATTACCAGTTTCATCTAAGACACAAGGTAAGAACTTGAAAACGTCGATAGAAATCTCGAGCTTAAAGTCTGATTGTTAAATAGAGTTTTACTAACAATCCACGGAAGGTCTGAAATAGGGTAGGGAAAATCACAGATTTTGGTCCGAAATAGGGTAAGAGTTTCAGGAGGCGAGCCGCACACCCCCACCCATTTTTTCTGGGAGTACCCCCCCGGGTACTGCCCCTCCAGAGCTCTTCTAACACGTCGTTTAATCGACTGAAAGGAATTATAACGGGAAGGTAGTTACTAAAACTGAAATTTGGACGCCAACACCCCTTAACAAACAGCACAATAGGAAAGTATTGCTCAACAAGGTTTATATTTTTATGATTTATGCTGCCATCTCATATTGCTCCAGCGAATAAGGTAGAACGATCTAGCGGGTTCAAGGAATCACTGAGTGCGAATTTAACTGCTTTGAATGTATTACAGTAGGGTCTCTATAACACATCTCAATATGTTTAAAATCATTCTTTCTACTTTTCTTGACATCCAGAAACTTGAACATTACAACATTATAGGAAAGTGAAGGTTCAAAGAAAACCAAAACAGCAGATTTAATCCGCTGTCTGATGACCCCAAACTGACCTGGCGAAGGCAATGAAAGCATTTAATTAAAATTTTGCCGACTGAAGGCAAAGGCCAAATTAACCGACTAAAATAGACCCTTCCACGGTTGTTTTTGTATGCTGGGGGGGGGGCACATACTTGTCTCCCAGCATAAAAACGTCTGTAAAATTTCTCGACCTGGCAAAACCATATTTTCGCTATGTTGCAAGATGCGACTCTCAAGATGATTGGACTCGTAAGATGTTTGGCACAAATGAATGCATTACCGAAGACGGTATCAGATATAAGATAATATAATGGCTTTCAGGATTTCAGTCTGAATTTGCCTACAACTGAAGAAATTGGCTGCCATCGCAACACAGTTCATCCCATGTCGGATGACTTAAGATTACGAACTGAAGTGACTTTGTCTGTCTTAAAATGTCGTTTTCTTTTTCGAAAGTGTCCATGTACGAAATCTTCCAAATGATTAGAGATTATCATTAATGCTTAATGATCGTTCTTATGGAGTCAGAAAACTCGTCAAATAAGAGAGCAGATTCGGATCGATAAAGGTTTAAGAAATATCTAAAGCAACTGATGCTTCAGATGCTTAACGGTATCTTTCTTTAGTTCAAAACCGACCCCTTGTTAAATTTCTGCCTCTTATATTATAACCAATCAAACTGCAATTAAATAGGAAATTTTGCAAAGGCTTTTGCTGCTGATTTGTCACTTACCTCAAGCATTATCTCAGTGAGAAATTTAGAGCTAATCCTGACACGTAACCTTGGATTATGCCCGTAGGATTGACCACCTCGAAGCGACGAAGACATGATATCAACCTACCTGGCGCATTTTTCAAATTTTCCGCTGATGTGTTAATTAAATGATCTGTTTCTTCATTTGTTATCACATTAATCCACCCTGGAAATTAACTTTCTATGCATAAGTGCTCTCAAGGTCAACATGGGTACTGAAGTAGCTAGTTGATCTGTGAATAAAAGACTTAATATATGGAGCGTCCAGACTCCAAACCGAAACTGGTCGTCCATTCTGCCTTGTCATCCTCAGTAGTTTTAAGAAACCACTCGAAGCGATGAAATTTCGAAAGTGGGCATAACGTACGGCTGTGTCACTGATTGTTTTGAATAGTGCTCCCTTCAGGATCTCGCCACCAGAAGTTTTCGTTCCCATTGTAACTTGTGGAAATTGACTGCTAGGTTTATGTTCTTAATAGCCTCCCACGCAGTCGTTTTTAGGGGACTCGTATTTCACCTCCTCCCCACATTAGTGGGGAGGAGGTGAAATACGAGTCCCCTAAAAACGACTGCGTGGGAGACTATGTTCTTAACGGCATTGTTGAAAATCTATCTAGACCTTGCTCACAACATTCAGGAGGGTCGAAGATTGTGAGAAGATTACTTTCGGACCATGATAACGTTTCTAAGCCAACTATACCGAGCTACGCATAACACCCTGCTAATTAAGGAAAATCAGTATCTCTTGATCGACTTTCGTGTTTGAACTGAGAGGTGTGGTGAATAGCTGGACATAATAATTTACCTGAAGATGGAATTGCCGTGACCCTTGTTCCCTGAGCCAAACCATTTAAGTTCTACTAAAACGAATACCCAAAGTGGCTTTTCTGTACTTAAAATATATAATTATTTTTTTCAATCTTGAAAATCAAAGTAATCATGAAGAAGTTGCTTTAATTGGGGCTTGAAGTATGGCACCAAAGTGGAACAAATTCTGCAATAACGAGCCGGTAAAGTCCTCAGCGGTTACCGCACCAGTGAACTCATAAGGTTGACAGCAATCTCGTACCCAGAGTCCTCAGGCCCTTTTGGCCGGCGGTTAGTCGCCAGGAGAGACTCTGGGATAATGGAAAAAAAACAAAATCAATTTTTTTGATTGGCTGGCCCGTAACGACTTCCATTGTTTTACCCCAGATTTTCTGGGAAATGGCGGTCCATTATCCCAGAGTCCTCAGGTTCTTTGGCCAGCGGGTGGACGCCCCGAGAGACTCTGGGATAATGGACCGCCATTTTCCCAGAAAATCTGGGGTAAAACAATGGAAACCGTTACGGGCCAGCCAATCAAAAAAATTGATGTTTTTCCTATTATCCCAGAGCCTCTCCTGGCGACTAACCGCTGGCCAAAGAGCCTGAGTACTCTGGGTACGAGATTGGGAAAATGGCGGTCCATTATCCCAACCTCGTTCCCAGAGCTTTTTCTCTAGCCCCGCCCCCAAGTGAGGAAAAAAGCCCTGGGAACGAGGTTGCCATTATCCCAGAGTCTCTCCGGGCGTCCACCCGCTGACCAAACATCCCGAGGGCTCTGGGTACGAGATTGGGTTGACAGCAACAGAAGAAAACTCAAAGCGTCACTGTGGAATGCTGTTCTGCTGTTTAAGGACCTTTTAAGTCTAAGTTCTTTGGAAAATGCATGCATGGCTCGAAAGATTCAGATTCTAATGCAAGCTCTAGGAGTGGAGGCAATGGAGAGCGAAACTGAGAAAGATTTCGCTGCAGTAGGAGGACTCGTGGAGCCATACCGGTTCGAGCTTGTTGCGCCCGAAGGCTACGAAGAACCAGAGGAAGAAGACGAAGACAGCCTAACTCCGGCCATATTAAGAGGCTAAAACTGAAACTCAGATTACTCGGAAACATATTCGCAGCTCTCGCATGGTTCGACAGCACTTGCGACCGCTTCACGCTCGGCGTCAAGCTCGACTTCTCGCACGTTGAGTGTATACTGCAAATGTTTATGATTAAACAGCAAGTTTTATCATATGTGAAGAGCGAGTTACTAGACACCAACAACGTGCAAATATTACTACTTTTAAGGAGCACATGGACTATTAATAATAATAATAATAATAATAATAATAATAATAATAATAATAATAATAATAATAATAATAACCTTTATTTACCCTCGGTAGTATTTATAGCACAAAGGTTAGTGGGGCCGAGCAAATACAGAAACAAATAAAGTCAAATTAAATCAACTCAACTCAAATCAAATGAAATCAAATCAAATGTTGGTTTTTGGGGAGAGGGGAAAACCGGAGTACCCGGAGAAAAACCTCTCGGAGCAGAGTAGAGAACCAACAAACTCAGCCCACTTATGACACCGAGTCCGGGAATCAATGAAATCAAATCAAATGTTGGTTTTGGGGGAGAGGGGAAAACCGGAGTACCCGGAGAAAAACCTCTCGGAGCAGAGTAGAGAACCAACAAACTCAGCCCACTTATGACACCGAGTCCGGGAATCGAACCCGTTCCACATTGGTGGAAGGCGAGCGCTCTCACCACTACGCCAACCATGCTCGCCCATGACTTTCGTGACTTTTTATATAGTCCCCTTCGCAGACACTCTTTTAGCTCGTCACGCAATCTTTCCTCCCCAGCGGAATGCGCGACGAATCCCTGAAGACGTCCGCGTGGGAGGCTGGGACTTTTGTCGATTATTGGGGGTGAGCGGTATATATTGTCTGGTAATACAGGTCAGTTTCTTGCGTTTAGAGGAGCTTTACTGCAAACAAGCAAATACACTCTTCAAAAGTGTAACTGAGCGTTGCATCGAACATTACGACTGTTGACTACCCCTAGTTGAGGCCTCCAAAAGAAATTCGGCTCTCTTACTAGGAAATGTCTTCCAGATGTGGCACAAAGCAACTTACAAGTCTGTTTTTCGTATATCTTGGCCTTTTATGCTAAATTGGTTGGTATCTCACTCAAGGTTCCAGTGTATATAACAACTTTTTATTAGCTTGCTCGATCGAAGTTAAACGGGTCGGTGTCGTTGGAATGTAAAATAGAATGCAAGGAAACTCCTTTCTTGTCATTTCTCTTGTTACTGCAGCCATGCATGCACCCATCATACATCTATGAACCATTTCTGAACCTTGGGGGACTCATCGTACCCAAGCCCGGCCAAGCGCATACTCCCTACTATAAAATTCTCCAAAATTCCCTTTGCAAACCTCTTTGCAATGTGTGTCTGTAATCAATTTGCGACAATGTAGGTAGTAGATCAGTCGATCCTACTTCATGGTGCTTCTTAAGTTGTTCTTGAGCTATCGGAGGGCAGAAAATGTACGCTTTGAAGTCGCCTATGCCACAGATAATGTCAAGTACAACCTTGACAGTTTGTGGACCTCTCCTACTAGCGTTCGGTGACAGGAGTTTTGTTGAAAGCTTCGCACATGGTTCTTTTATTTGTAACCTGACGTATTTCGAACAGCACAGTTCCTACTCAACATGTAGAAGATGAAGAAGATGCTTTTAATTTATTAGGGCATCTCTTTACAACACAATTGACCGGCTCCCAATGTCAGTGGCTTCATAGCTCAGTTGGTTAGAGCATCGCACCGGTAATCGCGAGTAGTTGATTGGCTTCTCGAATACAGGCCAGAGCTGTTCAAAAATAATTCCTGCAGCATATTATTTCGCCAAGCGCGATCCCGATAGAACGATTTGTGAAAAGATCACGAGCCAATCCAATTTTATGCCGTGCTAGCGATATTTTCGGCACCGAAACGTAGGGGACTGTGCCCCCAAAATTTAATCAGTTTAGTTGGAAGTTTTGTTCACAACTCAACTCTGTTCCCAGATTTCGGTTGTGCTTGGTTTAAAATTTCACAGGAATATGTATTTGACATAAGCGGTTATTACGTAATATCGACTGAAGGAAAACAAGATTTTACATTAAGATCAGTCAGGCTGCCATTTGGATCCGACTAATATATACCAAGTTTTGTCATATACATTATATCTCTATTTTCTTCCACAGAATTGCCGATGCATTGTATCTACTCATAATCAACACGTTTTTGTTACAGCGTAGATCCAGATCCTCCTTACCTTGTATTCGTCGTTCAGCTTGTTTTTACGGCCTCTGGTGTTTTCTGCTTTCAATTTCTTATATAATTTAATTGTTAAAAGGAAGGCACTCTCATAAACAAGGAATGAAATTCATGTCGTTTTAGATGCAAAGAAAACTGATAAAAACTATGATGTTTTTTTTCTTTCCGCCGTTTGTTTTCTTTGTCATCGAAAGAGTATTTAGCAACGTCCATTAAAATTTGTCTCCAGGAACGTGTTCAGAATATGTGCCTCAGCACACGTTGCAGAAACAGGACGAAAAATTGTGACCTTGCTCGTTTCGTTGGCAAATGCTGACGTACGAATTTAATAGCTTTTTGGTTATGTTTGCAGGCTGGCTGTGCTATATATAAGCTTTAAACTTTTACCTTGTATACCATCGCTGCAGGCTGTTTTGACCCCATTTAATTGTATTAGGAGTTTTCTATTTTGGTATAAGAAGACCTCTTCAAAGCAAGCAATTGATTGCAAAAGAAAACTGCACCACTGCACCGGTATCGCTGAGATTGGAATACCTTTGAAGTCTGATGAATAAGTATCATTTTCTTTCTTTCAGGCCGTTTCCTTTTACCTTTCTTTCGCAGCTACCTAAGTGAGTTGTTAGTCAGCAAGGTGAGCCAAATGTCATTGTTTAGTCATTTTCATTGTGTAAGGCAGGGAACCGTTCCTCCGGCAGAGTCGTTGTGAATGTGGTAGCGGGCGTCGAGTTAAAACGCTCATAATGTTGGTCTCTTTGTTCCTGTCAGTTTTTTTATGCATTATACGGCCACAGGTTGAGTTGCGTACGTGTGTGCCAAGGTCAGGAAAACCTTTAAGAGAAGGATTGTTGCAGGTTTATTGGTCAGTTGTCAGGGGCACCCATCGAGCCAAATCAACCAAAAGCTATAGAAAGGCATTTTTAAGTACCTTAAGGTGTTTGAAGTCTGTTTAAAGTAATGTTTTCGTTGCTTAAAAGAATTTTATCTGTTCGGATTCCTTAGCTGAGATTTTAATTGCCCGAAAATATTAGGGAACAAAATCTTCCTTCAGAAAATGCTAGCTGAAATGAACTTTCCATGAACTTTCAAGGAAAATATTTCTTTCCGAAAATGCTAGCTGATGTTTTTGAATGCCAAAAAAACAAACAAACAAACAAACAATTACGAAAACCTCAGGGGCTATGATTTAACCATTGCGATTCTTTTAGGCTACGTTTCAGTTACGAAAATCCGTGTGCACTCTTTGATCGACGTCGAAAACCTAAGGCTAACTACCCTCCACGGAACAGATATCTACCGAAACTTGTTGTTGGGTGCCCCTGAGTTGTTGTTGCAATGGTTACCCAGCCACTCTAGAAACCCAAAACAGGAAGAAAAGGTTTCTCTGGACGAAAAGCAAAGATTTATTCGCATTTGTCAGGCTTATTCGACGCAAAATCAAATTCACGATGACTCATTGTTCCAACTCGGAACTACAACAGTTGATTGGCTATAACGTTTTGGTGACTGTTTTATCACTTTATGTTATTTTCAAGACTTACAAGACAGTCGCTTTCGTCAGTTATAATTTCCAGGCCATAGTGTTTCTACTCGTGCTGGAAACGGCAACAAGCCAAGGTTTGCCCTTCTGCGGTGCATGTCTGGGTGTGACGTGATGCACGCATGCACCACAGGAAAGGCTTAGATCGGCACGAGTGTAGCCTATAAGTAGCCTCTTTTTTTTAACATAATTCGCGGGAAAGATTCATCTATAGTCCACCATAGGCCACAGTAGTGAAAGAAATTCTGCCACAAAATTATATCACAAGTAAAATACTAACATCCTGCGATATAAATGATCCAACATGGAAGAATTAGCTGAAGTTGTCCCTCTAATCATATATGAGCCATGACGCACGAATTATAGAAGGCAAATTATGTTTAATAACGTAAGGTCTGTGGACTGCATCCGCAAGTACAGATTACGATCGAAGACTAAGTGTAAATGTTTGGAAGTTTGAAGCCTTAGAAGTTGAGGGTTTTCTGCTCAGTTAAAATTAAACCTCGGGAAATTTTCTTTTTTTTTTGTGACATCGAAAAGAAATATCAAAACTCTCAAAATTGAAATATCGTGAATCTTTGGCGATGTAATATGCTCGGTGAACAACACTCGGCGTGTCTCAGGGAGACCACAAAAACTGATATCGTAAAGATGTATTAGATATATATTGAGCACTTTGTGGTAGAAAATTTAACTTCATGCCTTCCAAAATCAGACGATATTCGTGCTGAAACTTATGAATACACGTTTTCTTTAATGTTGATATCATGCCGTGTAATATTTAACTTTAAAACGGAGAAAACCTGCCTTAGTCCTGTCATCTTATCTTTTGTACAATCTTGGACACTCCGAATTATATGCGATTAACAGGATTCACCCGTGAATAAGGCGATTTTATCAAGGGTTAGATGGGCGGTTAGTTGTTTTATCTCGGGCGACATGGTAGTCAGTAAGAACACTTAAGTTTGAATTCGCGCAACTACCACAAGCAAACTGATCAAAGGTGTATGGATCAAAGAAGCGGTCTCCGATTCTTTCCCTGATTTTACTGTATTTCTTTCGAATCGTTATGTTTTCATTCGCATGTGAAGTAAGCGAAGGTATCCAGTTTGTTTTCTTTTTTTATCTCGTGAAATAAAACGCGCCTAAACCTAAATTGGAGGTGAAATTATGACTAAACTCTTCATTTAGTTTGCAGAATTCCATGCTGAGTTTGCCAGTTGTCTAGTATACTCCTTCTCCTCTTACCCCCGAAATAAATGAGTTTTAAAATAGACTTTTGCAGTGTCCCGCGGGCAAATATATATATATATATATATATTATATATATATTATATATATTATATATATATATATATATATTATATATATATTATATATATATATATATATATATATTTATATATATAAAACAATGGACAGTGGAAGAGGCGCGCTCTTAAGAAAGAAGAAAAAATCTGAATTGAAAAGATTCATCACAAACACACACACATACACACAAACACACACAAAAAGGTGTTTTTCAAATGACGTTAAATGAAATGGTTATTATCGTCACTTCTGGCACCAACTGCTATTCCTGCTAAAATAGGAAACACGTTCGGGAAAATCGAGTTTTTATGTAAAGTGGAAATGCAAACATTAAGGCGCTTTTGCGTGAATAGGCAAATTTTTCACGTGGGGATAATACAACTTTGCCCCGAGGAGGATAAACACAATCAGCGCGTCCGTCCCACTTTAAATTACTCTCAACCATTGGTTGAGTTTCTTCAAGCAAGAGGAAGTTCCAAATGAGATATTTAAGTCCAAGAGTAAATAAAATTAGCTAGGCCATCTGTATTCCCTTCGCCGAAAATTTTCTCACGTTTTGTCCTTTTATTGTGCCAGTGATGAAGTCATTGTTTTGTTTTCTATCGCAGGAGATACTATATTATTAACATACTATTTAAAATCAATTTTCGATGGATTCGCTTCAGAGAAAAAGATACTCTTCTTAACCAGCTTTTCTTCCCCTTGAAGCGACCGAAAATCCATTTATGGTATTATATAACTTTCGGAAGCTTATAAAAACTGACCTGAAAGGGAAGGGCTTTGTCTCGAATTTGTATTTCGGCTCACACATCCGTTCTCTTGTTTCAAAAGTAAACATGGTAACCAAATCATCGCGGAAGTTAATAGCAAACTTTGTTACATTGAAAACAGAATCCGTTTGTGCTTTTATAATTCTTGATACAAAACGAAAAAGACTCATACACTTACCCGAAAGTAATTACTTTAAATGTTGCTTCCCGCATTGACCTTCCAGTGACACGATAACGATTTGAATCGTAGTTGAAAAACACTGCTTTTCATTATTTAACTTTTTAAATTTCACTCGTATGAATAATAGATGCTCATTTCTATGGAAATGATAAACGTGATAACAAGCCAATTTTGTAGATATTGTTCGTCAAATATTTATCTCTGGTTAGCAAAGAATTATTTCAAAGTAGAATCTCTTGTCAGAATATGAACGCATAGTGACAACTGACGTCGCAGAAACGATGAAGAAATATGAGACAAATTAGTTCACCAGAATCGAAGCCAAGTCCTCCTCAGTGCCCATTAAATTGATCACTGCTTTGTTTTGTACCCTTCTGTAGGGATAAGTCTTGTGTTTGACTGTGTTTGATTCCAGTTTCTTTATTTTCAAAAAAAATGTTGAAATGCAAGTTCGGGACGCTGAAATAAGGAAACACAAAATCGAACCTACATTTGTAACTAACACGATTTTAAACTGTGAATGTCATACCAACAGCCGTATCGTTAAATATTAACAAGGTAACTTAATGAAAGATTTTCCAAGTAATTTTCCTGCATTCGATATTTGTTCTCTAGGATTATAACAGTGCTTAACCAAAAACACAGCAATGTATACACCAACCTTTGGTAAAAATTAACTGGCCAGCTGACGTTTTCTGTCACGGAGAAATGAACCACGAAACTCCACTCTATTTGTGTGATTTTCTATAACGCCAATGCGTAACATCTCGAAAAAAACCTCCTTTGTTCTATAAATATGAAGAGTGCGGTTACCTTGCACTGTTTGTCACCTGTGATTGGACAAAGGAAAACAATGAAGAAAGACGGGAAGTAAGTGCCTCCGTGCTCGGTATGTCATACATTTGAACACAGAGGGAAATGACTAAATATGTGCGTTGGAAATACCCTTTGAAGTCAAAACGCGTTCTATACATTCACAACTGATTCCAGAATTTAAAGTTTATTTTCGCATGGACTAGTGTTTTTCTAAACACTGGTAAAATCCCCTCGTAACCCTGCTATGAACGAAAAGCGATTATTACGGGCACAACTCAGCAAGGGACAGTCACTCTTAATAGCGACGCGCACTATTACTATAAATAGATTTTGTCACTTTAGTCCCCCGCCGTGACTCAGACAAACATTGCAGTTCGCTAAAGGAAAATGTGTAGGCGCGAGTGATAATTTTCGAACAAAAACACGAAAGAATCGGTAAAATCGTGGTATTTTCTTTCCAGAAGGGCGATTAATGGTTAGCACCAAACACTGCTGTTTGTGTGAGTGCAAAACGGACTGGAGGTATCCAAAAAAATGCCAAAAATCCCTCAGATTGACAAGAATCTGGGTGTTTATTCCATTCCCAAAATCTTCGCAACATATTGGGAAGTGCGAACGTTGGCTAATAGCTTGTTCACGGGAATTCTTTACAGAGAGAAACATGTCCCGGCCAGAAATACATACATTTGTGCCAGAAGCATAAGCTTCTCTTTGTTCCCTTCACTGGCCCAGAGAAAACGGTCCCACTACTAAATTTTCCGATCCACTGAGCAAATCTCACACCAGACAAAGCGCGTGTCTGCCCCAACTGAGAAAGGCCCCAGAAAACAATACCAGAGCCACTGGCAAAGATAGAAAACCTAATAGACAAGAATTTTGCTGAATCTATACCAACTAACGTGTTAGGAAAATCTATAACGGCCGACAGCGAAGGTAACCTGCGAGCAAGTCTCTCGGGGCTTGTTCGCAATGCTCCCAGAGTCGTGAGTAGTCTGTGCTACGATAATATCGCCGGGGCGGATTCCAGCTTTTATGGAACACTTCGTTGCGAAGATCACACAAATAAATTCTGCTTAATTTTTTCGACCACGTTTGCCCTTTGCATACCATCAACTATTGGACTTGTAAGGATTCTTCTGCAATGGAAAATGCAAAAACTGGTCGAACAAGTGAGTTTTCGATAAGATAGAGACTACACGTATTTATCTGTTTCAAGAAAGGAAATCGAACAATCATATGTGCACAAAATTTTCACTGCGTTCATTCAGCTGATTTATGTAAGCTTAACATTTAGAGACATGCAAAATGCCATTTTTCCGCAGTTAGCCCAACTCAGGAGGTTCCTTTAACACTCGGATCAAGCGAGTGTGGTGATGTCCACTCTTTCATTCTCTGATGCAGTCGGACACAAGTTCATCGCATTTTCCACTCAATTTCAAACCCCGGCACTTCAACCACCGTTTTAACTGCCCCACAGTGTTGTCTCCTGGTTCTCTTCAAAATCTGGAGAAGGGAACATCGTCATCTTCAGTCAGAACCGGTTAAAGAGGGAAGAGAACTGCTCGCGAACGACATAATTTCAACTCACACTCTTACAGAAAAGCGATTTGTTTGCCTAAGTCACCCAGGGGGCTCCAATTTTGTGACGTCATTAGTGCGCGATTTCTTGGAGATGTCGAACATAGTTAAAATAATTGCTAGCCTGTTCCATGCGCTCAGATGGTGGATGGCGGCAGAAACCGGCATGTTGAGAGCGAAAAAAAAAAAAAAAAAAAAAAAAAAAAAACAGAAGAGATTGGCGTGAAAGGGCACGTCTTCCCTTTTTCCTCGCCCCCGATCATTATTCGTTCGCTAGCCGATTTTCATGGCTCTTAGCTATATGGACGTCTCAGTGGTACAAGCTAGATAATGGCTGAATAATTAATTTGGACAATTTGCTTAGTCTTTGTTCGATTTCCTTGCGACATTCAACAATAGTAGGGCCTTAGGTTTAATTAATTCATGTACAGCTCCTTTAAGTGGCCCCGACTACAAGTGAAGTTAAATTACTGACAGAAATCCGAAATGTGTACTCTGTATATTGGCTTTCATCGCGCAGAATACCCATTGCTTCCGTCGGGACATTCACTTGCAGTTGACGAAAAATCGTAGGTCCGTCATATTGCGTTTTTTTTTTAATTTAAATGAGCATGAAAGGCACGAGTCTCATTGGTTAAGACGGTTACGATAAAGGCGCGCTATTTTCCTCAGGGAATTTGGGTTCTGCTCATTAACTTGAAGGGGGCGAGTCATCTAAACAGTGTACTTTTTTTCAAATGAAACTACCACGCGTGACGAATTTCCAAAATGAAAACGGCTTCTTTTCAAGGAAAGACTCGTCTGCCATTTGCCGTGCCTAAAAGTCTCGTAGGTATGTTAGTTTTCCTAAAACTGTTCTCCAAAATGACAGTCTATACGAAAATTTGTAAAATTTTCCGTATATTCAAGTGGAAAAACGTAAAACTTCTACTTTATCAATTTCATTTTTTTTTTCAGTGCAAATTGAAGACTAATCCTTGATTTTCAAGAATCCGCGCGTGAACCTTGAGATTCTCATTTCTGAGACTCGGGAAAGTGAATTTTGTGAACCCTAGTTGCCTAGTTTCGGCCCATTCTTCTCTAATTTATAGCTCTTCTAAGCGAGATTGCATGCGAATTTGCCGCTTCAGTGATTATATTATTCATGATGTCCAGGCATTCTGCGCGTAGCTTGCAGTGCAGGCGTTTTCGGTGGGCACGAGAGTTATTTCTCGAGTAAGCGGGGCTATGTTGAATTTCACTAAATCGCAAGGAGCTGGAACGAGTCGAAGGGGGGCGGGGTGGAGGCGTTAGGAAAGAAAACGCCTGCCCGATAACTATGTGAAAACGAGAAACACCCCTAATTAGTCGCGCTTGATCGCTCTGCCGGAAATAAATTGTTGTTGTTAAAAGAGAGGATGAGATGTTGAATCAACTGAATGTAGATGATTTGCCAGATAATGGTTTCAATGTGGTCTATTTGAGTCCCTCAGGAAATGTGACGGTTCGAACGCCACGCGATGATCAAACGAAGGTTTTGATAAAAACAGCGCATAAAAAACTTGTGTGTGCATGTGTTTTCAACAAATAAAAACCTTTTCCGGTTGACGTTTCG
Source organism: Pachyseris speciosa (assembly GCA_016490735.1). Taxonomy (NCBI): domain Eukaryota; kingdom Metazoa; phylum Cnidaria; class Anthozoa; order Scleractinia; family Pachyseridae; genus Pachyseris; species Pachyseris speciosa. The sequence continues at coordinate 1,060,496 of JAEMWC010000030.1, read as the reverse complement.
ACAGTGTGCGACTCGTTGAAGCGGCGAATCTCTAAATGGCTTAGAGAGAACCTCTTCAGCAGAACCGAACAATCTGGTTCTTCCCTTTCTCCACGTCATCCAGTTAACAATCTCCAAGCCCTGCTGTTTTCAATCCCATCGATGCTGCCTCTGCAAACTGGTCGTGAACGATGATTTCAACGGACATAAGACCAGCACGCTCGAAACCTTTCCAAATAATTTTTTTTCACGCGAACGAACTGCTGGAATATCAGGCTCTTTCCAAAGCATACTAACGAAACAATCGCTTTAATCTGTTCTGCACGTAATTCGCGCGACATTCCCATCTCGGATAAATCGTTGAGACATTCTTACGAAAAGAGTTACCGTTCCCGCAAACACAAACTATCGATTTACAAACGATTGACAGGCATCAATCCATTCCGCTGTGCCGCTCCAATCAGAGGCTCCGCTTGCCCACGAACGGAGTGCCTCAAAAGAACAATACAATGAACAATGAACGCGGTTTTCCCCTCCCCCACCCCCACTACACTTTTTCACCCTAATAACCATCCCGACACCCATCCCCATAATCCTTAAGTTTTACTCTCCCCAATACTCCTCGAATGCGTTCGCCTCACAAAATACGCCTGCAATGCAGGCTATTCTGCGCGATGTGTAAGATCTGCAGATCTGACACTAATTTATATATTTCTCTATTCTATCTGTAATGTTTTGATGGAAAATCAATTGGATATTACACAATTACAACAATGTCATACCGCATAACCAGACTGAACTTGATAGCTATTGCGTTGCAGTAAATTAAAAATCATTATAGAAGAATCGGCCAGAAAAAAAATAGCCAGGCTATAAGAGATTAATGACTTGAACCACAAACGGACAAATGAGACTAAGACTTAAATGAAGAACTAAGAAGAGAAAATTTCTAGACTAAACAATGTTAGGGTTACTCTGAGAGTCCTGTCCATCTCTTTGTTCGTAGGTTTTTTCAACAGGTCTCAAAACAGTGAATTTCCCGCATTAGTTTCTCAGTTCTGCTACGAAAAACACTGATGTAGACATGCAGTCTTTTACGACTGTTAAAACAATGATTTATGTAGTGCATATTATATAGTTTGTCCATACCGCCAACTTATCGAGTTGCAGATTCTATAATGAGCACCGTCCTTGCCACTTATAGAAATATTTTAATTCGCGCGTTTCCTAAGAGCTTCTTTCAAACTTTTAAATAACCCAACTTGCCTTGAAATGTGCTTCGGGTCCAAACAAGGTACTTGAACCCTCATTTATTGCTCTGTCAAGTCTTTGTACCCTCTCAGGTGATAGCATAACTCACTCTGGCTGCATCTCCACATTAAAGAATTGGTTGGAGAAAATAATGAATGAAATTATTCTTCATCCCATTCAGCAGACAACAATCTTTCAGCATCCTTTGAAGATGGTTTACTTGTTGAAATATAGGTCATAACATCCTTGTTTGATGACGCTTAGAGGGTTTAAGGTGTATGACTCGTCAATCAGTGCGGTTGAGTCAATTCACTGCGGTTTTCTTGGTAGTGCATTGGGACTATTCCGATTGTGCAAGTAAATAGCGGTACAAGTGCTCCAAAAATGCTTAAACGTTACCCAAATAAGAAAAATGTTGAGGCTAAGACCTGAAAAGCTCCTCACATTGACCGGATGCCTGCTTTTAATTATTGCATCAACACAAACTCCACATCTTGAATCATCCATATGGGAGCTAAATACAAACAACTGATTCCTCAAATCAACCTCCTCACACAAAAATGACAACGTAGCGTCTGCTATTTCTCAGACGTGTGATGATAGTGGCGTTCAATATGTAAATTATCACAGGAAACCCAAATGTCAGAGAAGCAAGCCTGCCCTCCCGAGTAAACAACGTTTTCGTACGGCACAACGCTGTTTCTAAGAATTTAATTGCACCACATTAAACTGGCCAATGACGAAATGTTCAAAATTTCAAAAAAAAATTAGATCTTGGTTCCATGCAATCGGCAAAAAGTTGCCGAAAATGTGCTAACCTTAGGAACAGTTACTCGAAGTTCAGATCGTTTGCTAAAAAGTAGCTCAGAAACCAAAAAGTTGTTAAAAAGATGCGCCATGAAAAATCTGGGTAGGCCTTAAAGGCTATTGGTGATAAAAGTCTAATTTGCCTTTGCGCTACATGATATGCGGGACTTTTGTTAAAGCCTGATGTTTGTTTAATTAAGAAGCTTTCTGTTTGTCATAGCTGGCCACAGAGACGACCAATTGCGTCCCGGAGGGTTGCTCTAATTTAATTGAAATGGTGGCTGTTTTCCAGTTTCTTTAATCCTTTCAAAATATAGTCCATACCAATTAACAATGTGCCCTTCAGAGCATAAGTACAATATGTTCCCGTCACAAAATTACTGGGCTGGCTAGCCAGGGACATTCTGATAAATGGAGAGTACGCGAAAACTCGTTTCTTTACTGGCCTTGTGCCCTGTCTGGAGCATCCTAAGGCTTTGCTTTTGGCTTTACAGTATTTATAATGGTAGCTCACTCAACAGCTGCCCTACTCTAATTACATTATGTCATCAAGCTTTCTATAAGTACGCGACTCTATATTTTTTATTTAATCTCTGGAAAACATTCCTTAATCCACGAAAAAAGTAAAGGTATCATAAATCATGTTCCATTTGTAGGTTTTTTAAATGCTTGAAAATCAAACTTGTTGCTTGGAAAGGAACACCGCTAACAGGTAGCCTTAAGCTAAAAACGTTCTTTCGTTTCTCAAAGCTCAGTGTAATCATCTTTTCGCAAAGCCAAATTTACTTATTCTTTTTACTCAAGCACAGCTTCGGGTTGAGCTTTAATTTCCGAAAATGATTAAAATATTATTTGGCATTATTTTGAGAGTAAGAAAGTAATTAAGGCCGGAATGTTTCTTTCATTCGCTTACTTTTCAGATGGTGATGAACACTGACTGAAAAGACTCAATACAGTTTGCTATGCCGCTACTGCCTTCTTTAGAAAATGCACGAATGATACATTTCCGGGAAATTAAAAAGGTCAAATATTTGAGGTAAAGTTTGGTGAGGAACAAATTGAGATGCTTCTGATACGGGAAGAGTCAAAAAACATCAGGAAGGAAGACTGATAAGTACGGCTTTAAAATCTCTCTTGGTGAGTTTCAACATTTGCAAATTTTGAAATCCAGGTTCGTTTGAGCGCATGTGCAAGGTATGACGTGGCCTACTCAATTCCATTGTTTAGAAACCAATCAGATGCGAGTACATTACTTGTGCGTCCCGTCCGGAATAAAACCTTCGGGTGGAAGAATAAATTCGATGTTCAATACTAAATTCGGCATTTTCTTTGTAAATTAGTGACATCTTTCGTGAAAATTGGACATCAGTCATTCTGCTAACCTTCGTGTAGCCGTATGGCTACGCGTATACTATCATTCTAATTGCACAAAACTACAGCCTGTGATTACTGATATGAATGTGGTTGATACGAAAGCTAAAAGCTACTTGGCGAATGGGGTCATAACATTCAAAATGAATTCTAATGGACAATCTCACCTTTATCGTCACGTTTTCCCGACGGACAGCGAAATTTTCAGAGGCAAATTTGCCGCTAGAGTTATCTGCACGCTTCCGATTTTTTTTTTATAAACAATAGAATCGAATGGGTGAAATTATAGTTTGCAAATGCGCCTAGCCGTGAAACCCTCCCTTAATGTCGTCCTGAATGAGTTCCTGAGAGAAACCGAAATAAAATTGTCAGTTGTCACTTGAAGATTCCCAAAGAATGGGTCTTCAACCGTTTGGACATTCCATGGAATGGAATTTTGGCGGGTCCTGGCTTCCATTCTACCTCAATAACAATTATGTTTTTTTTTTCGCAATTTTTTGTCTTAAAGACGATTTTCTATATTTAGTTTTACTTAATCTTGCATTCATTCAAAACAGGGTACTGACGCATCGGCCTGTAATGCTAAGCCATTTATTCAAAAGGATGGATTAACATGGAGACTATTGAGACTATTGAGACTATTGTCCTATGGCTTGTAATGGGAAAAAAAACGCCAAATTTGCCAATCGATGGTTTGTCTTTATCTGCAATCACTGGCCATAGAATTTGTTTGAAATAGAAGTCCCAGGTGAACCCAATTTTTCCTGTTGAAGAGAATATTTGACTTCGATTTTCGATTGCAGCCGATATGCTCATTGTCGATTAATGAAGTGAACATGCGTGGTATAGGCTAAAGGTGATCATTTCCTTAGCTAAATTGTTAACAAAATCCAAATGTAATCCAATTTTAGATCTCTTGGATTGATCATATCTTCCCCCCAATTTTTTTTTATGTTGTCTTTCGCATAAAGTTTGGATTCAACGAATAGAAGTCATTTCCGGGCAGTGAAGTCAATAATAATAATAATATATTGACTACACCGAGAAAACCGAAAAAACCGACTATCGTGGGCGTCATTGTGACGTAATATGAGCGTCTCAATTGAATATTACCTGGTCGGTTGGCAAAGGAGGAAAGAGGAAAGCCAATTTATTCAAAGTGTTATCTTCTTTATCTTTTCTTAGTATCTTGAATGGCGAAAAATCTGTGAATACTGGAAATTAACTTAAAATTCGAATAATGATATGAATTACTGCATAATAATAATAATAATAATAATAATAATAATAATAATAATAATAATAATTTATAGTTTAGAATAAGTCTTAAGGTAATTAGCCCTATAGGCCTATACTTCATTTGCATTTTGGTTCAGCCTGTTTTATTTGAAATTTAATTTGTGTCTTTAGAAGTATTTCTTCGCACAAACGCCTGACTCTTTGGCTATTGTATCTGAATCAACGATCAAAGCACATTTGCTATTTTCCATTAGAGCCAAAATCTTTCCTTTTAATATCCTTTTGTCAGCAATTACGTAGCGAAAAAAGTTCTAACTAGGCGACTAATAGTCCTTTGGTGACAAAGGTTATTTAAACCATTTACTTCCCCTATAATGCCGTAGCTTTTGTTTAAATGCATTTTCGAGAACAATGTCTGTTAAAATGCCCTATTAACAATGACGCACGAGGAACGGAATCGACGAAAGCTTAGAAAACGAGACTAAAGGATAAAAGAAATTTTTTGCGATCGAATCTATGGTTACAGAAGCATTTTTTCCGATAACGAGTGATAAAACAATTAAACCTACAGTCTTTGCAGCTAAGACGGTATTCCCTCTGAGACTGGATAATTTTTTGTATTCATTTTCTTTCACGGTGCAAAAATGACACTAGTTTAAAAGACATCGCAACCCCTTCAAGAATATTAAAACTAAAAAAAAAAAAAGAATATTACAATTGAAAAGATCTTCCCCTCAATTTATTCGATACACGACACAGCGAACACTTACCTTCGTTGAAATGGAGTCTATGGCAAAATTGTTATCGTCGCTCTTGCTGTTGCTCCGCTAAATAATAAAGAAGGAAAGATATGTCAGTCCCATGTAGAGTTTTTCGTTCAAGTTTGTTTTCGGTAGAAACTGACCTGAGAAGGAGTTAAAAAAAATTCTTGTTGCCTTGTTGAAATTTTAGCGTGTGGTAAACGTTGCAATTTTTGCCAACTGCACTTGTGAAAGAAATAAATTATCGCTGTAAATATGTGCTGAAGATTCTACTCTGCCGTATACAAACTGTTGATCGGAGTCTCTGTCCATTTCAGACCATCCTGAGTAGAAAACTTGATGATGTCATAAAATTGAGGCAAAATAAAATCAGTCAGCGACCCAGCACAATTGAGGGAGCCGTTGATAATTCTCAGCTACACAAAACAAACATAACAAACTGAACAACTTGGAATTGCAGCGAACGTTCTCTTAACCAAATCTCAGTACCAAATATGAAATTTCCTCACAGTGGTTGTTTACGTCGCCTTCATAATCACTGGAGTGGCCGGATCTCGCAGACACTAAATCTCTCCAGAAGATACAGGCTTTCCAAATAGCAAGTTAGTGATCCCACAAATCCTACGAAATCTCTGATACGGAAAATTACACTCCCAAAGATTTCACATCATCAGGCGTAAGTCGCTGGATGACATTAATAACCCACTTTGTTATTATTATGAGTAAAAATATTTTTCAGGCAAAATTTAGAGACCGTCTTTTCAGTTTCAAAAGAAGAAAGAAAAATAACCAAACATAAAATGCGATCGAGTTATATAGGTTGTGGCAAATCAATCAGCTTTTTTTTTCGAATATTGCTTGGTTTCGATTAACACTGCTAGAAAGCAATCTCGGTGGTACTGATAAAGTGAGAAAATGGCCGCTGTTAACACACGTTTAAGTTGATAAATATTGGTATCTAATGTGCCTCAACCTGAATATATGAAGTAGCTCTATCAAGTGGTTGTTAAAACAGTTGTCATCTGGCACGGTAATTGAGTTCATATGGTTTCTGTGCAGTGTGATTGTTATGCCTACTTTCCTCTGCCACACACGAAGCGATGATAGATGATAGCTTCCTTCCTCTACTGTTTTCTTGAATATGAAAATTGAAAGAAGCCAAGTTATCGATCCTTTAAACACGCAGAAAAATCTGTAAACTGTGCACTGCCGTGAACCGTAATATTCATTTAATCGCCGTGATTAACTCTTCAGCAATCGTCCACAGATTCCTATGGGTTTGCAACCGTTTTTTATCCTTGCATCACTGATTTGAAAAAAAGTCGTAATTTCTAACATAAATCAAACAGAGTGTCGGAGTTACAAGACTGATGTTAATTCAGCGCACTGGAGCAAGGCGCAAACTTTATATTTGAGCCTGTAACTCCCAACTGAAAGATGTAAACAAAGTGTTCATGATGAACAACTTTGTAAAAGTAAAATGATCGCTGACCCTAAAAACTACCAGCCGAAGGTGGCAACTGATAACATTCGGTATCAGAAACATGTTAAAAAGTCTTACCAGATACGGCCTTAATTCTTTCCCAAAACATGTAAGGAACGGCGTACAGCAACTAACAAACGCTTTTGGGTTAAGGGGGTGGATCAACAATTTCACAATTGTAAGTCCACTTTTAGTAGCTAAATTCAATCGTACATTATCATAATAATTACCTTGTTGACTAAGCCTTTTGGTGATATTGTACCTGGATGACTTAAAAAAAGGGATATCTACTTTCATTTTTCTTGTCCATGACAAATAACACCCAACTTCCGATCCCGTTACTGCAAACGAGAAACATATGGAAATTGTAAATTGGTTGGCCTTGCTCCGTTGCATGCTTTGTGAACAAAACTACTTTAGGATGCTTCACTGATTTCACCCGACTTTATAATTTGTTGACTCAACAATCTAATTATTATTGCAATAATATTTTTTCTTACTAACTGTGAACTAAAGATTCCCATGAGAGTTTTCTGATTGCATTTTGCTCCTATTGAAGCGGTACTTCAACGGAAGTGCGCAGAAATTAAAGACGAACCGTAACCGGATTTGAAATAAAGAGAAAAATACCAAAACCAACAAAGGTTCTTCAGTCATTCAAGACTAATTTATTGATTGTTAATCCCTTTGATGTCATCCTATAATTAAACTAAGTACAAATAGCGCCTTATTCTGACGAAAGTACAGAGCAAAATGGAATTGTAATGAGATCAACTAGTTCGACGAAATGCTACAGAATTTATAATTACACTTATACTTCAATTTTCTGTCTTGCTTACGTCGTCTTTTTTTAATCACCTTAACAGTAATTATATATTTCATTTCAACTGTTTATTTTCTATGGGTGTATTACAAATTCCCAAACTGATCACGATCTCCGTGGTTGGCTAGATGGATATATTGGCAGAGCACTGCACCGGTACTCTAAAGGTCATGTTTAAATCCCGTTCAAGTATGCCTGAAAATTTTCAGGCTTTCTATTTACTTATCTGCTTAAAGGGGCCATATTTTACTATTATATCATTACTTCAATACGCTGTCTAGAGTGTTTCCTTGATTCATAGGTAACCCCAAAATAACAGTGTTGCAGAGAAGCTGCACTGAAGCTGCTTCCAGTCGTTTGTTATCGTTTGTTATCGTTGATGGCAAATGTGACAGTTGACTGAGCCATAGAGTGAGTGGGGGCTAGAGTGTGTTGAAGAAATCTCCAAAACTTTAAAATGCTTCGCTCTCCCGCTTAAATCTATCAGACTCTTTCCTCCTACGTTTGCAAAAGCATTTTGTGTATGATTTGAAACCTTTTTTTTAACACGCCAAAATCCCCATCACGGGCAGGCGCCTTTCGTTACGTTTGTAACCGGCTTAACGGTGGTTTAGCGGAACCCCGCGCTGGCCTCTAAGAACTCCTACCCCATTATAGTCTATTCTGTGGCCAAATATAGACCCTATCTTAGTCACTTTTGGGCAAATGTAATTTTCGTGATCCCATCTTAGTCACTTTCGGTTTGTGCATCTACCTTGTAAAGCCTTTTAAGTAGGTTACCATAAAATGAATTGACACATTTGTTAAACTAAATCTAGAATACCTTACTTTTCACCTACAGTACAAACATTCTGGTACACTTATCCCCCAAATCCCGAAAATGTGCCACCCCATTCCAGTAACTCTATGGAAAATGAAACCCCATTATAGTCAACCCAGTCGTGACAATGCGACCCCATCCAGTGGCACATCCCTATTAGCCTATTACTAGGAAGTGCCTCCCCCACCCCTTCCCCCCGGGAACAGAACTGATCTGTTAATTCATTTCTTCCCGATTCACACACGTGGTATATTCAATTTGGACAACCACCCGACATAAAGGATCTTAAAGCAGTACCCAGGGCATCTCATTCCAACTCTGTACCGGTACTGAAGCTATCCGTTATCTGAAATGAAAACCAAAGTAATTTTCTCTCAGTTCAGTGAAAGCCGTTGTGTGAGATCCTCAGATAGTATTCTAAGATTTTAAGTGTATTACGTTTTACCTATCAGCATTTCAAGTTAAGAACCGAGCAAGTGTGACAAAACTGGAGACCATTAAATATACATGCATTTTTTTTGTAAAAGACAAGACGTGCAGGAATTTTTTGCTTAGTTCCCATACAAAAGATTGTTTGCCTAATAATTTGATCTTATAACAATAAATCTGTATTGATTCTGATAGACTGATCAGAAACCGCCTGGCGATTTGAATTGTTAAAAGATTACAAGGTGATGACATTTATTTTAAATGAAATGATTCATTGCCATCTTGGTGATTTGCTAAGTTAGAGGAGGAGCAACTAGGGGAGCAGGGTTGGCCGGTGCAGTGGTGAGAGCGCCATAAGTGGTGGTGCAGTGGTGAGAGCGGACTCGGCGTCATAAGTGGGCTGAGTTTGGTGGCTCTCTACTCTGCTCCGAGAGATTATTCTCCGGTTACTCTGGTTTTCCCCTCTCCCCAAAAACCAACATTTGATTTGATTTGATTTGATTTAGTCTCCGCAATTAGTAGGGCATCTGTGCTTGGCTAGAAATATTTGAGACTTTAATAAAGTTATTATTATTATTATTATTATTATTATTATTATTATTACAAGCTGTCCGTATCTTCTTTCTCTAAGTGAAGCCGTTTTGGTTTTGGCGATGCACCATCAATTGTAGACCAATCGACTTTGACCTTCTTGTTCATTCTTGAAAAAGAGGAACTTATTTAGCGAACAGACTTGTTTGTACCGCTTAGCGAAAACCGTCGAAACAATCACACCCATTGGCAAACAATAGAGCCATCATTTAATTTGGAGCTTTTCAGTGCTTGTCCCTACTTGCCCGAACTTATTACTATTGTAGTCAAATTCATAACAGAGAGTTACATCCCAAATGGATTCGGGTCTGCCCGGGCAAGCCTGTGTAAGTTCAAACTTGCTGAGGCATGCGTGTGCTTGCCATTCTTCATTATTCTTAAGTAAATCCAAGTTGGCGTTAGTATGGCGTTGGTGTAATGGTGTTCAACCTTAACTTGCCCAGACAAGTCAAAAAGCGCCTCGAAAAGTCTGTTAGAATCGGCTTCTATTGACTCTGTTTCGTGTTGAGTCACTTAAAACACAATAAACGTTTTTCCGTGCAATTAAATAGCGATAAAAACATAGATGGCAAGAAAAGAAGAAAGATTCTGTTGAAGGAACTGTCATTTTCTTAATAGGAACCATTTTACATCAATGGGAACTGATGGTTAGGAACAAATTGTTCCTCATGGTAAGAAAAAGGAACAATTCATTCAAAACGGAACTCATTAATGGGAACAGTTGTTCCTCAAATGAATAAAAAGGACCAAAATGATAAAAAGAGGAACAATACCAATGGGAACATTTGTTCCTAAGCGACTCATTTCGGAACAAAGGGTTCCTTTCAATCTTCGAAATTCGGAACAAAAGATTCCTTTTTAGCTCTAAATGAACACTTTGTTCCTATCTTTCACAACAATTTGTTCCGTTTTGATGTTAATGGGACCACTAAAAAAGGAACAATCATCTCAAAATGGGAACGTTCCCAAAGCGAAAAAGGGAACAGACCAAAAACAGCAAAGGTAAATTTAAAAGCCAGTTTAGGGATAAAGAAAACATACCAAAGCATCTTATGAATCTCTATGCCGAATACATACGACAGCCAAACTTGGGTTGATAATATCCTTCTAAGACATGTTGAAACATGGAAGTAAAAATTTAGGGAAACGTAGAAGATGCTCTGAAAACACGCCGACCGCTCTTGTTCTGACAGTTTTTTTAGTTCACGATAAACCAAAAATTAAATGTTTTGCAATTTTTTTTTTGGTTAAATTACGAAGGAAGACATTGCCCGCTATGTTTGTCATCGAATCGTAGATTCTCCACACCTCGCGATTCACACGTCATTTTGTTTAACCAATCACAGAAAGTGAATCGACCTTCTGAAACGAAGCGACGGTTTGCTTGCGACAGCGCTGTAGCTGTGGTGAAAGTGGTATTTGCGGTCAAGTTTACAAAGTAATGGGAAATTTCTAGTCCGAAGCTTAACTACATTCAAAACGGTGAAATGATTTTGAAATTTGGTTCATCCTGTCTCATAAAACCTTAGACCAAGTCAGTGGATTAACGAGCACATGAACGCTGTGCGATACCTCGTTCGACTCTCTCGTTCCGCCACTTCGACTAGGTCACCTGAAGATGTGTTAGACTGTGAAAATATTTTTAACTGGCCACTCTGGGAAGAATTATATCAAGGCTTGATGGACGGCTTTTTGGATGTATCTAAAGCGTTGTGAAAGGGATTGTATTCGCGCCTCGACTGCATTTGACAACACATAAATTTTCCCGCTGTGCTTTGAGCATGATTAAAGACGAAGGATGTGCGATTTACGCAGTGGCCCGATGTAGCCTTTTCGACGATTGGAGAAGGTATTTACCGTTGCCCTTTTATTTAGTCGTTTTCTTCAAAAAACTTACGGTCAACCGTTAAGCCAGATAAGCGTTGTCTTTGTTTATGTGCCCAACTTTTGTATGGCTCGGCAAGATGTTAAGCCTACTCTCAAATTTGGTTTTCAAGTTTATCGCCAGTTTGTTTGTGAAGAAGGTTTTCAGGATTTCTGTGTTGGACCCATTCTTATAGCAAATTACATTTTAATTTCCCCTCAATTTAAAAAATAGATTCAAATGAAATTTACCGTAAGCTTAAGCTTCTAATTTAAACATTGTTGTAAAAAGGTTTTTCCTCAGACTACCATTGTAAATAGGTGCCACAAACCAGAAGCATAACACTTTGTAAAACTGCCAAATCTATTAAAACAATTATTTGCTAATCTTTCTTTGTTTTTTTTTTTCGACTGGTTCTTGGTCGGTTTTGACATAAACTTAACGTCTTGACGTCTTCAGAGTTATTAAGCTTAGGTACTTTCCGCGTTTAGCGCGAACGTACACGAACTCGCACAAACAGCCGTGATTTTAAAACTTTTCTCTGTTTCTGCTAAATCTTTGACACACAATTTTTAGCTTTATAAAATTGAATTAAATTATGTGAACCCCCATGCATTACAACCTCTGTGAGAACGTTTTTTGTAGTACAGTAATTTTTCAGATACAACAAAATGTTTCGCCACTCAAATTAAATTTATGTGTCGGAATCGTGTAATTCATTAGGGTAATCCATTTGAAAGCACGAACTGTTCCAGTATTTGTTTATGCGCAACTATTTTTCTTTGGCCAATACTTTGAATAATGGCTTTATTGTACACTTTGTTATAATTGTAATAGGGAATTTAGTTCATGGACAGTATAAAATAAAGTTTTGATGTCTGTGCGAATGAAGGTAACGTTTCAAGTTCCGGTTGAAAATAAAGTAATCATTTATTCCGTCACTGTTTAAGATACGTTTTTAACCTTCAAATATCGTATTTAGTAAAATTACTGAGCTTGCATCGGTTGCCTTAAGCAACTTAAATTGTCTCATTTAATGTTAGCATTAATTTGATTTCATTCGTATTGCTGCAACTTCTAGTTTAAGTTTTATAATTTCAAGAATTAAACAACACTTTTTAGGTGAGAAGTGCATTTAAGTGTACCACAAACGCGCTTTTTTTTTGTTTTGTTTTTTAACAAACAGCAACAACTATCTGTATCAACTTACCTTCTCAAGTATACATTGTTCCTGAGCAGACAGCAGCCATAAAAAAAATAATAATTAAAAAAGTCGTCAGAAGTTCCGTTTAAAGAAAATGCAAGTCCAGTCCGTTGTCCAGTCCTTGGAATTTTTTTGTCTAGCTGACCCTTTGTGGCGCGGCGTCGCAGTGAACAAAAAGCGCGCGAAAGTATAGCCTCGTTTTCGTTCTTTCCTCCAGGCCCTCTCCTCTGAAAAAAATCTTAAACATCGATCCTCGCCAAAAGCAATCGAAATTAGAAGAAACTGACAACGCCATCATAAAGAGCATACTCTCAAGCCTTAGGCAAAATTTTCTTTTATTCCTACCTCAAATGGTCGTTGAGCAGGAAGCTGACAAACTTTTCAGTTAGATTTTCTACTGCCGCACTTTTTTAGGAAAAAGTAATCATGGCCATTTTTTAAAACACTATTTATTAAACTACAACTTCGCCTAAAAATATTCTTGGAGAAAGGTTCTAGTAAACTTTTAGAGCGAATATTAAACTTCGGTCCGTTCTGGTCACGTGACCGATGACGTCACAGCATTAAAAATGACAAAAATGTATATTTCATAAAAATATCTACCAATATCCAAATTTTTGTTTCCTCGCGTTTAATGCAACGCGAGATAGCACTTGTACCCAGACTCCCACTTTTTGAAAATTGTATATACCTCCCTTAATATTTATATTTTGTTCGGTACCCGGGCAGTCCGAAATGGCTCACACCATTGTGCTTCAAACCACGTTGACTGCTTTTTCAATAACAAAATAACTTCGTCACAGTGAGCAAAAACGCACTTGTGAGCAAAGTCACGTGACCAATGACGTCATCGCCCTTAGTCTTGTACAATAATTAGTTTATGGTAAGACTTATTTCTAGACAACGTGGGGGTCTTGCTGCCCTCAAACTGACCAAGTTATTTGGGATTGACGATTTTCCAGCTGCAAAGGATTCTGGGAAGGTTCTTATTATAATTATATATTGTTATTTAAAATTATCTTCTCATGACGCTTACGCTCTGGCAGATGTTATGCCGCATTTAAACCAAAGAAGCAAGCCATAGCCAATGGCCAAAGGTCCTTTGGGTCACTCCTTCTTCTTCTTCTTCTTCTTCTTCTTCTTCTTCTTCTTCTTCTCCTCCTCCTCCTCCTCCTCCTCCTCCTCCTCCTTCTTCTTCTTCTTCTTCTTCTTCTTCTTCTTCTTCTTCTTCTTATTATTATTATTATTATTATTATTATTATTCAAATCAAATGAAGAATGATCCTCGCAGTTGTGAACGCAATTTATGCAATTGCGAAAAGAAGCCTGAAAAAAAATTCAGGACTTCAACGGGGTTTGAACCCGTGACCTCGCGATTACCGGTGCGATGCTCTAACCAACTGAGCTATGAAGCCACTGATGTTGGGAGCAGGTCAATTGTGGGTTCACATGATCCCGTGAAAGAAATGAGTGTGAATGATATATGAAATGAATCATATTTGAACTGCGGAAATGAAATCAAATGAAGAATTCAAATGAATTCAAATGAAGAATTCAGGCTTCTTTTCGCAATTGCATATTAAAATTGCGTTCACAACTGCGAGGATCATTCTTCATTTGATTTCATTTCCGCAGTTCAAATACGATTCATTTCATATATCATTCACATTATTATTATTATTATTATTATTATTATTATTATTATTATTATTATTATTATTATTATTATTATAACTTCAAATGAGCTGCTGAACGGAAATAATTAACGCACCAAGTCCTTGCTTTCTGATTGACCCAACAAAGTCTGGCATGAGCGAGATCTGGAGAGGCTCATCACGGTTCATTGATGCATTGTTACCGTCTTACCAAACCACTGTTAAAAAACCAAGGGATATCTGCTCAAATTCATAAATCTATTGCAAATCTCAACAGTGGATTACACTTGTTAAGATACCTGATACTTGTGATGGTCAAAAATGATTGCTGAAGATTATTCGCTCTTCCTTGCTGACAGGCAAAATTGGGCAACGATGAATGAGCGCAATGCCATGCATTGGAAAAGACCCCATTCATATTTTCATACCAGAGATTGCAAACCTGTTGGGAATGTTTATACTTAAAGGAGTAGCAGTGCTTTTAATTGTGGCTCACGCTCTCCGGAACTGGAAGACGTCATAAAAACTTCTTCTGCTGAGTTTTTCAAGACGACTGTGACTTAGCGCTTTCAGTTTTACACTTGGTGTCAAAATCTTTTTCCAAGTTTTCCAGCTCCGATATCTTCACTGAAGCTCATCAGTTGGTTGAACATTTCACCGGTATGGCAGAGGTCATGTTTTTTTGTTGTTTAATTCAAGCCTGAAATGTCTGGCTTTGTATTCCCACTGCGAAATTTTTATCCGTTGTCGTCTGCAACTGTTCTTGTCAAATGCTGTTACTACTCACAAACGGCGACTAGGCACTGACTTGTAGGCGTCTTCATACTCTTAAGGCCCTGGCAAACGAGGACACATTGTTGCGGACACAAATGCTTCCCTGTTTGTCCGCGCGGGCAACATTTGTTGCGGATACAAAATTTGTGTCCGAGACACACAAAAAAAATGTTTCTGATTTTTCTCAGGAACATTTTGTGTCCGCAACAAATGTTGCTCGCGCAGGCAAACAGGGAAACATTTGTGTCCGCAACAAATGTACAATGTGTCCGCAACAATGTGTCCTAGTTTGCCAGGGCCTTTAGGCCAAAATCTGAGTTGGAATATTGACCAATTATTGAATTGAAACTACTTTTACTCTGAACTGGACTGAGATCTGTTGCTTCAGTTTTAAAGGAATTTAAATTTCTGTACACGTTCCTTTATATGTTCGGTTTAAATTGCTGCACCCCCTTGTCAAATTTGGTCTCACACTTGAATTAACTCAACCAAAATGAAACTGTTGGATTGTAAAATTGGATTGTAAAGTTGGATTCGTAAAATTGTTTCCTTGTTGACGAGGGCATGAAACTTTCAGAGAGGGGAACCTACCAACTGGCGAAAATGTTTTCATTAGAAAATTGCTGTTGAGACTTTTGTCCGATGATTTAGGCTATGTCTACACTATGCCGGATAACATTTTATGCCGTTGTGAAAAATACTACGGTCTGGTGTGAACGGCAGTGGCCCAAAACCGCCGCTATCTTTCAACTAGAATCCAATTTTTGCTCCTCGTTATTGATTTCCGTTTCGGTTCGATTCTTTGTTCACACTACTCCAGAAAGTGTCACGAAAACCTATCCGATATGTGACGATTCACTTTCAAGACCGCAGCGGCCCAGCATCGCTCCGACGCAAAAATCGTGCCGAAATTATCGTTTTGAATGTGAACAAAGGCCCTATCCGATATGGTTTTCGTGCCGGCACAAGAGCTATCCGGTATAGTGTAGACATAGCCTTAGACAAAGCTGTCCGGCGTCTGTTCTGGCGTCAGATGAATCGGTGTGTGAATAGGTGAAGACAGCACTTCCGGCTGAAAAAACTGCCATTGCACGTTAAAGTGCTGGTGTTCAGATTTGCTCGACTGATTACTAGTGTGGTGATTTGTTTGAGAGGAGTCCAATGAGAATCAAAAGAAAAAATAAAGAAACGTTTCTTTTTTTGTACTAAATAGACGTTTTGACGAAATTAACTTGACAAGAAGTTATTCAGACTTTTGGGACAGAGCTGGCTTCATTGCTTATCTCGCTGTCCTTTTTCTGTCTGGGTATAATGAGTCGGACATGCAAGTTGATATTTTTATGCTGCGACTGTTGTATATTTTTGGGATAAATTTGTCCTCGGATATTCGTGCCAGTGAAAACTTTCCAAACCGCACTCCCATGCAGCAGTTCTCACTAAGAGGAAAGTCTTAAACTAAAACTAAAATAATTCTTTATTTTAGTTTTTGTTTTAGGGAAAGTTAACGCTTCTGAAAGTAGAGCAAATGATCCCGTTACCCATTTATTTCTTGCAATTTAATCTATATTTCTTATTTCATGCGTACTTGCGCCCACGTTAAATATATTGCTCTCTTTTGTTTCAGTTTTTGTGCGTTGTTTAAACAATGCTTTATATTATTGTGCTATGCTTTTGCAAGAAGACAACAGTAGTTTACAAAATAAGGCATTTATTAAAAGGTAAAACTCCCACTCTCCACGAGACAGTCCCACGTATCGCCATATGTCTTTAATAAGATGTAAACTCCCCGCCCCCCCCCCCCCCCCCCCTCAAAAAAAAAAAAATGAAATAAAAGAATAATTTAGAAATAAGATAAATTGAATTCCGGTGCAATCACTCATAAGCCTATTGTATATAAAAGAGCTAATTTCTATATCGTTCCGTTTTTAATCAAGCCACGGAAACTGACTACAGATTTTCATGGAGCTTATTTCCGACAAGAAAATCATCGTTGTATAGTTAACAATGAAGAATCGGTTGAAAGATTTTGTCCTTTGCTTTTGGGTATGGTAATGTATAAGAATTAGTTAAAAACAAAGGGAGAAAAATTTAAAGCCAAGTATAAAATTGAACCATAACATATATACGTAGGCAACGTTCACACTTGGTGCCCTCTCACTACACCCGGGTGGCTTTCTGCAAGAACCCGTCCCCAGACCTGATGCCAACTATTCCATCACCCCCTGCAATTCCCCTTTTCAATGCGATAAATTTTCTAAAGTTTGTTTTTTGCTTGTAAATATGTATATAATGTGCACGTTATGTCATTTAAACTACAGTCGCCGAATCTTGTACTTCTTGAGGGGGGGCTTTGAATTACAGTACAAAAGCAAGGGAGAAAGGCAACTGAAAAAAAAATCAAACAAAAAGAATATTTGTACACTATACACTCCTCCCGTGAAAAGGAGCTAGGACCAGAGCACAAGGGACTGAGGAACGGTCTGTATGTGTGCCCGGGTAGCTTGCCGCCGTAAAAGCACCTGATGGTCTGTCAACAGTGCCCAAGGACCAAACGTAACATTACATCAAATGAAAAATGATCCTCGCAGTTGTGACATTACATTTCAATCATGCCGAATGTGATTAGAACATCAGAAAACGAAAATCGTAGTAAAATCAGCTCAGTAACTTCAAAGTACAACAAAGAATATCTTTTACTCAGCCGAGATGTAAATTGTATCGAACAGAGTGCATGAACAGATTGTATTCCAAGCGGTAAAAATGCGACTCTTAAAGCAAGCCTAAGTTGTCGAAACTAAGATATAAGTCACCCATTTAAACATTATTAAAACGTATCTTTCCCTTTTGATAATTTATCATTACTCTGGAGACAGAAGAAAATTATACAACGGGTGCGTAGTTTCTAGATTGACTGAATGCCACTGTCGATCAATTAAGAAAGCTCGGATGTTTGATTTTATCGAGGAAATCCGGGATTTGTCCATTTCGATAAAAGATTTCCCTGTGCTATTGAAAGTTTAAATCCTGCCTTGACTCAGTCGAATCCAAGTTGGCATGATGAGCAATAAAGTCAGGCCATTTAAAGGAAAGCTGCTAGTGAGAAGTGTTTTCCTGTTGTATTGCGCCTTTGCGCCGTATTGGTAGACCACTGGAGTTACTTAGTCTGCGGATGAAATTTCGAAGTGCGATCTCAATTGTGAACTTGGCTTTTTCTAGTTATGAAACGTTTTTTTTAGTTGTGCACCTCAGGCCCTCGAGAACAACAAAATTAGATAAATATGGCAGTCCTGGGCGTGGAATCCGTTTGCTCTCCGGTATTTTTACTTCTTGATGAAAGCCTCCTTAGCGCAACGTCTGAATCGATTCTGACTTGGTGCTGTTCATTGGCTTTGATGCACGTCAGCTTGAATCTTTTTCTTAAGACATCACGGAAGTCTCTCTTATAGAACGCACAAATCACTGGATCAAGAATCGAATTCAGTACCAACGTGTAAAACGAGACGAATATCAGCTCGTTGGTGATAAGTTGCGTCTGGTTGAAAATCCAACAAATATTAATGTAGATAAGAGGCAACCAGCATAGTGCGAACATGGCGAAAACCATGGCAAATAACCGAGCTGCTTTTTCCTCGTTGCCCGCCAGATGGCCTGTGGCATTCCCTTTGGATGTTCGTCCTTTAGTTCGTAGCACAAACCGATGGACAACTCGCAACAAACGCATGTAAACACAAACCATGGCGGTGCACGGAATGAAGATGAACAAAGTCACAATCGCTGCTATGTAGACTTTGTGAACGGTAGCTTCTACGTCTGTGTCCCAAGCTAAAGGCAGAAGGCTTAACAGCAGGGGCACAATCCAGGAGACCAGGATAATCGCGCTCACTTTCTGACAACTCATGATGGTGCGATAACGGAAGGGTCGCGTTAAAGCGATATAACGCTCATACGTGACGCCACACAGGTTGAAGACCGTCGCTAAAAGGATAAACGCCACAAGATAACCACCGATGATTGTCTTAGCGTAATGATCAATGATGTAAACGGGAACAAATACAACAGCGACCAGCAAATCGGACACGGAAAGGCTCACGACCAGATAGTTCGTCATGGTGCGAAGCTTTTTGTCTACGTAAACCATGGCACAAACGAGGATATTCAATCCAGCAGATACTAAACCTAGGAATACCCAAGACACCATCATAACCAGAAAAGTTCTTCGGCTAACAGGCTCGGCAATGTAGCTGCTGAGTTCTTCGGTGGTGCTTATGTTTCCCATCTTTGTGTACCTTGGCATTGACATCGAAGTGTTATTCTCAAGGCTTTTGTTTCACCTGCTTATGAAATGAATTGCCCAAAGAGAGGTCAATCATTTCTTCCCTAAAATTATGGTTTTTGTTAGTGCCTCAGGGAAAATCTGGGCTTAGATGACATTGTTTTCGTTCTCGTGGAAGGTTGTTCGTTTGCCTTTCGTATGGATTTCATGCGACGCGCTCGCATTAGTCGAATGAAAATGCGGTTTCGCTTAAAGGATCATAAATTTAAACCTGTCTCGCGAAAATCCTTTTAATAATCTCTGGGTTTTCTTTTGCTTTACCGTAATTGGAGGAATCTTAAAAGAACTGTCTTTGTTTTTGTACTGTTTAGTTTTGCAGATTAGGGATCCGTGCTTTTTTTTCCGCTTCAGCAATTAAACACAAGCCTCGAAACTGCAATGGCGGCCAAATACCGCGAATTAGTTGTAAAATCAGAAAGAAATAATTGCACGAAGTGTCCTCATCATTTATAATAGAAATTTCACAGGAATAAGTGAGACTCTTTTAACATCGGACGACTCCTCAAAATTTGATTGAAAAATAATTAAAGAATTACAGATACTAAAATCTCTGTTTCAATGGTTGAGCTTCTCCATGATATGAAAAGTAAAGAAATAATGTATGAGAAAATTTAAGCGAAATTCGAATATAGAATAAATGCAAGCATTTCAATAAGATTAAGCCGGTGAATAGCCAAGGTACTAACGATTGAAGTTTTAATTCCTCACGAAGGCTTCAAACTCTTTTTCCCAAGCGCTTTAAGATAATGTGGAACAAGTGTTTTGGCCTTTTGCGTCATTGCACAATCAAGAGCGCGACAGAAAATATATTAATCGTGTAAGACACATTCAGATGCAATGAATGGAAACAATAGAGTTTCATTGGAGTCTATGGAGCAACAAAAGCAAACGAAGGACTAAAGAGGTAGAGAATTTTAATCTCGCTTAGGTTGAATGTAGTGTTTCTTTTACCGGACGTGCGTGGAAATTTATTCAATATGTGAGTACGTAGGCGATGTTACATTAAGTCTAGCAGCCCTGCTTAACAGGCTGTTAATGAAGTGCCCATAGAATATGGATAAAATGTGTTAGCTTAAAAAGTACTTTTAAAATGCATTTCGTTCAGCCTGCGTAATTGCTTTCAAACAATTGTCAGGCATTTTAGGTCGATGTCAAGAAATAGCGCACGTAAATTTGAATTACAAAGCTGTGGATCCCATTTGCCCTTAATGCAAAATTTGAATTTTCTTGCGGTCTAATTCAAGCACTGAACGAAACTCTGTAGTGTCGTTAAGACGCAACCGAGGTCGTAGACAAAATAATACAATGTAGCTATATAGTACGTTCCAACTTCTTCCTTCACCAATAAAAGTATATTCATTTGATGACTGCCTTATATGTTCAGCGTTACTGATAAGACTGGAATTAACCGATAAGCGGAAAGATTTCACGGTTATTGTCATGCAATTTTCGTCATTATTATGATTTGTTTGGCTTGAGGAATGTTCAGTATTCGACTGGTAAGAAAGAAAAATTAAATTTTAGCAAATATAGTAATATATTTTCCTTTATTCAAAGCAACCTCGAATCAGATTTCGAGCAACGTATTGACGTTTTTCTGAAAGACAGGGCGCCTAACGTAGAGAGTGTAATCTGACTTACAACACCGCTTTAGCCCTGTACATTGCTAATCAAAAGGCTGTGCTGCAGTTTCCCCTTTATGCCAGTCTCGGAAGCAGTGTTTTTAACTTTATAAGAGTGTAAAGACAGAAACTGTAGTTATATTTCTCAAATAAAAGTCCCCTCAATCGAAAAACGAGTTTATTATGATTGAACGGAACTAGATCGAGATTATCTCGTCGCAAATAGAATTATTTTCGATTGGATAAAAACACGTACATATCACCCATCATAATTTTTGACCTGAAAACATGCCTTTCCTCATCAAAATAACCTTTGTTGTTCTCATGTTTTTGTCGAAGTTGTTTATAACGACATGAATGAGGGAAGACTGGTACCCTATTTGGGCCTATTAGGGCCAGGAAAATTAATGCCAATTTGCACGGTGTGCATCGTCAGATATGTGCACGGCTGAAGAAATGCGCGAACCCCGGCAACCGCGCTACCTGCCAAGATGGTGACCGAAAGAAATATAAGCAGTTATAATCTGGCGTGTTGGCCAATATTCCCTTGAGTTTCTGGAATGGAAAAATCACTGTTTCTGTTAAACGTAGCTGTTGTAAGTTCACAAGGAAGACAACGGACGCTAGCCGTATTACGTAACTTACGCACGTTTTCCCAAGCACAACTGAATGAAATGAATGAAGAAAGGACGGACGAACGAATGCATAAATAAATGGAGGAATGTACATACATCTTTAGACACTATTAATTATTACAGCTTCCTTATACAGGGATATTCTGCCATAATACGTATCGCAAAATTCAGAAATTATACAACAATGTGTAAAGGGAAAAGTCCAAACTATACGCCGTACATAAACCGGCCGTTATTGTGTTTATTGATCATCCGCTAAGAAATAGTTTCTTCACACATTCCTTGTAATTTACATATCCATCATCGCGGGCGGACCATCATGAACTAAAAATAAGTGACCAGTCCCATATGATTGGCGTAGAATTCAGTTGGTGGAGCACTGCACTGGAGTTAGTCACAGAGGTCATGGGTTTGAATCCCTTTCAATACTGTTTTTTTGTTTGTTTTCAGGCTTTTTTGCGCACGAAGTGCAATGACCTATTATTTTTTATCATATTTGCGTGTTTACGATATTCTGATATCACTATACTGGTATCAAACACCAGTACCTACCCTTTATGATTTTTCGATGGCTATTCAGTGGCACGTCTGTACGCCCGTACGTACTTCGCGTACACGTTCCAAGAGAATCTTCTATTACTGCGTCAAAACATGACTTCTACGTCCTCCTACTCTCAAAAGTTAACCCACCAACCTTAATGCTTTTATATTTGCTAAACGAAATCTTAAATTGTTTCTGGGAAATATCGGACTCCGTAATGGTAGATCATGTTTTAAATTTGTAAACTCATCCACCCAGAACGAATCAAAGGTACCCATGCTGATGTGAAGTAAGTACGTATGCGAGGATCCCCTTTGATACCAGTGCTGACGGGGTCTCTTGATGGTAAGAATGCATCGTGTTAAGTTTGAACATCTGCCTGTTTGTAAGCATTGATCACTTGATAGTAATGATATGACGAGTAGGCACAAAAATAATTATTTATTTGTACCAAGCAGAGGAAACAACAAGTGGTGTCACTTTGAACATATCTCAAGTCAAAATCAGATGAAGCTGAGCAATATAAGGTGTGTTTACTAGTGTTTATTGTATCCATATACAAACAATAAAAATATGAACCTAATGGAAGGGGGTATGTTGAACAGGAAAAAATGAATGCTATTGACTAAGAACATAATTATTATGAACAGTTAACATTACACAAATAATTAGAAGAAGAAATTAGTGACTCTTGCACCAGTGTAACTTTTGAGCGGTGTTGAGAAATACACTGTACTCACCGCCGAGAGGTGATCAACTTGAAACACATGATTGTTTTAAGCATTGGTCTTATCATTATTATTATTATTATTATTATTATTATTGTGCCAATAACAAAATGCTCGAATGTGATTGGTTCTTAACAGCCTTTATTTGTGTCTTAATTGGCTGCTTCAGTCCAAACTGTCCGATTTGAGCTGTCCGATTACAAACACTTGTAATCGGACAGTTACCTTATTTGGGTATGTTGAGCAATAGCTGCCATGTCGTGTCAGTTTCCGTTGGTTATTTTGTACAATACGCTTTACAGTTTAGAAAGTTGACCTCTAGAGTTTCTCGCATTTTGTTATTGACACAAATTAATCGGTTTATTGTCGTACAATTCAGGGGTAATCGTGCTGGTAATTTCAAATCAGCCTCGCGCTACGCGCTCGGCCAATTTGAAATCACTCGCCCGATTACTCCATGAATTGTACTCCACTCAGTACCTATTACCATTGCTTATTATTATTATTATTATTATTATTATTATTATTATTGCTAATAATCTCAGATAAAATTTGGTTTTCATTGGCTCCGAACGGCCAGTTGTCTTGGGAAACCAAGAAGCGTTCTTCATTTTACTTTCCTCTCCTGTCTACATCTCTAGCACTTTCCTAAGGATCCTTGCTGACTCCAATAGTACAGATCTCTGAATCAGTTCAATGGATGTGTCTACGCCTATGGTCCTTAGATTTTCTTTTAACCTCTGCCCACCACTTTGGGTATCACCTTTGTCCTTAGTCCTTACGCCCCACATCTTTCGAATTTCTTTCCTTTTTTTCTACTTTCTCGTCTTCTTTTGCTCTCACACTTCCCTCTTCCGGGTTTGCCGCGTCTATAATTTGGCAGTTCTTCTCTCTTTTGTCAATTATTATTATTATTATTATTATTATTATTATTATTATTATTATTATTATTAAGGCTTCGAAGCAGCACGAAGTAAGATATGGCTTTGCTAAACCACACGATGTTTTTAAAGTTCATTTTTTAATGAAGACATGTTTCGGATGAGACATCATCCATTTAACAAATCGAATGTGGTTTAGCGTTGTCTATACTCTTATCGACAACGATGTTCGCCATCACAGTGGTCAAAATTTGCTGTGGACTCACTCGGCTGCGCCTCGTGAGTCCACAACATTTTGACCACTGTGATGACGAATATCGTTGCCGATAAGAGTATAGACAACGCTAAACCACATTCGATTTGTTTTTTACCACAATATCAGCGTCAAAGAAAATGTTAATTTCAGAGCGCGAGCTGAAAAAAGGGTTTTGCGCGACACGTTGACGCGAGCAGCGTTGTCTAGACTCTTATCGGCAACGGCAAATTAGCCAATAAGATTGCGCGATTACTGGGAGTTGTGGTAATTCGTCAGTTGTACAGTGCTGAATAAAAGTAAAATGAGCAATAAATAGTTAACAAGGCGAGATATTAACAAGAGTAATTAAAGGTAACGAAGCTATTTATACTAAGAAAGGAGACTAATTAATAACAAAGGGATAAATTAAGGTGTTTGACCTGAGAATTTAAAGACGGCTGCTCCCAGAGGATGTGCATGGCTTCCTTGAATTTCAATTGGAAGCTACTGGAAGCAGAGTCGAGAATTTTAAAATAGTCTTCAGAACAAAGGGAACGACAATTACTATTACTATTACTATTACTATTACTATTACTATTATTACTATTACTATTACTATTACTATTACTATTACTATTATTATTACTATTACTATTACTATTACTATTACTATTATTATTACTATTACTATTACTATTACTATTACCATTATTATTACTATTACTATTACTATTACTATTATTATTACTATTACTATTATTATTACTATTACTATTATTATTACTATTACTATTACTATTACTATTATTATTACTATTACTATCACTATTACTATTACTATTACTATTACTATTATTATTACTATTACTATTAATATTACTATTACTATTACTATTATTATTACTATTACTATTACTATTACTATTATTATTACTATTACTATTACTATTACTATTACTATTACTATTATTATTACTATTACTATTACTATTATTATTACTATTACTATTTTTATTACTATTACTATTACTATTACTATTACCATTATTATTACTATTACTATTACTATTACTATTATTATTACTATTACTATTATTATTACTATTACTATTATTATTACTATTACTATTACTATTACTATTACCATTATTATTACTATTACTATTACTATTACTATTATTATTACTATTACTATTATTATTACTATTACTATTATTATTACTATTACTATTACTATTACTATTATTATTACTATTACTATCACTATTACTATTACTATTACTATTACTATTATTATTACTATTACTATTTTTATTACTATTACTATTACTATTACTATTACCATTACTATTACTATTATTATTACTATTACTATTATTATTACTATTACTATTATTATTACTATTACTATTACTATTACTATTATTATTACTATTACTATCACTATTACTATTACTATTACTATTACTATTATTATTACTATTACTATTAATATTACTATTACTATTACTATTATTATTACTATTACTATTACTATTACTATTATTATTACTATTACTATTACTATTACTATTACTATTACTATTATTATTACTATTACTATTACTATTATTATTACTATTACTATTTTTATTACTATTACTATTACTATTACTATTATTATTACTATTACTATTACTAATACTATTACTATTACTATTACTATTACTATTACTATTATTATTACTATTATTATTACTATTACTATTACTATTATTATTATTATCGTGTCAATAACGAAATGCTCGATTATGATTGGCTCTTAAGAGCCCTTATTTGTGGCTTAATTGGCTGTTTCATGGCCAAACTGTCCAATTTGACCTGCCCGATTATAAACACTTGTAACTGGACAGGCCAAATCGGACAGTTAGGCCCAGTTCAAACGTCGAACTTTTTATGCGCCGAATCAAATGCCTATTTGGGTCCACCCAAATAAATAAAATTCGACGTTGATTCAGAGGTCGAATTAAATACGTCGAATTAAATGTCTCTTGATGTTTTTTTTTTTAAATACATTGAAATAATTTATGCATTAGATTCGGCACATGAGAAGTTCGACGTTTGAATCAATTAAATTCGACGATTTGATTTGGGTCGACCTAACTAGTAAATTCTACCGAGGCGGTCGAATTTAATAGTTGGGTCGACCCAAATCAAATTCGTCGAATTTAATTGATTCAAACGTCGAACTTCTCATGTGCCAAATCAAATGATTTGATTCGGCGATTGAAAAGTTCGACGTTTGAACCGGCCTTAAGCAGCAAATGAAAATTAAGGACTAGTCCATGCTAGCCATTCAAAATCAAGGAAACTTTCTAAAGTGAGCAGGCTGACAGGTCAAAACAAACATGGACAGAATTAACTACTCCAATGACTTTTATTCAGATATGTTTTCCTTAGATTTTGATCATAAACTTTTTGGCCATAAGCGTATGTGCTCTTACATTAATTCTTTCCTGAATTTATCGCATTTTGTCATTTGACACAATTAATTGGAAATCAGACTTCGTGTAGTACAATTTGGGGATAATCGATTACTGTACTCCCTGAATTGTATTATTCAGTACAATTAGTAATGGTAATAGGACTGAGTGGAGTACAATTCAGGAGTAATCGGGCGAGTGATTTCAATTGGCCGAGCGCGTAGCGCGAGGCTGATTTGAAATTACGAGCACGATTACCCCTGAATTGTACGACACAAAGTCCGATTACCAATTAATTGTGTCAATAACAAAATGCGAGAAACTCTAGAGGTCAACTTTTTTAAATTGTAAAATGTATATTTGTACAAAATAACCAACGGAAATTATTGCTATTTTACAAAGCGCGAAAATTGACAATTGACACGACATGGCAGCTACTGCTAAACATACCCAAATAAGGGAACTGTCCGATTTGGCCTGTCCGATTACAAGTGTTTGTAATCGGACAGCTCAAATCGGACAGTTTGGACCTGAAGCAGTCAATTAAGACACAAATAAAGGCTGTTACGAATCAATCAGATTCGAGCATTTTGTTATTGACGCAATTAATTACGTAATGGTAATTGTCCTATTACCATTACGTATTATTATTATTTTATTATTATTATTATTATTATTATTATTATTATTAATATGATGATGATGATGATGATGTTTTTGTTCACGTTTTTCACTGTACAGGCTGCTGTTGCTCTGGCTAGTAAATCCACTAGGCGGAGTATATACAACCAGTCCTCTAAGCCTAGCAAAATAGAAATCTTCGCAAGATCTGTGTGGAAGCCAGGACTGCTCTGACTGCTGGCTTTTGCAGGCTGTTACTGCGACAATCGGTCTCAATGGCTAGGGCTTTAAGTGCCTTGTCGAGGTTGTTTTTCATACATTTACAACTGCTAAACTGAAAATCACCTTAATAGCTTCCGTGACTGAATGATCGTACTCTTTCATACATGCGCTGTATCGGTATTTGTATTCCAGCTCAAGTAGAAAAAATTTCCGATTAATATTTGGATGTTTCTTTAATTTCCTTGGCCCATTTCACTTGAAATCTTGATAAGGTCCACAAAAGCCAACTCTGTATGTTCTCCGCGAGCGCCTTTTGAAGATGCCATCTCTCGTTTGCACACATTTATTTCGGGGGTTGCAGGAAACGAATATCGTGCAGTTTTCTCACTTGATCTCTGAACATTTCGCCCACGAAAGGTTATTAAATAATTAGTGGAAACATTTCCTTTGCGGAAATAAAGTAACTGCCGAAGATACTCTGAACAATTTCGCTTTCTAACAGCATAAATAACTGGAAAGCAGGCAGATCGAAAACATAGGGTTAATTTGGACAGAAAATACAGCGGCATGGAGCATTTTGTGGAACGTTTTTCGCACACAACAGTTAACGTGGTGGTTGGAATCAAGCACAAGAAGTAAATCGAGATAATTATTATTGTGGTGAATGCAGACTTGGTGTAGCCGGCGGCAATGTCATTGTTTATTGCTCTGATGGCGTGAACACGTTGTTTCCCTTTGAGAGCAGTTCGGAAAATATGGAAGCTCGTGTAAGCCATGACTAATAGTGGGAGAAGGCCACAAAATAACAAAAGCAATCCTCGAAATATGTCAGCCATAGTCCACGGTTTCAACTCTTTGTCGATAAGAAAGGAACCTTTGCAGTTCACCAGCAACCAAGCTACATACTGCCAGCGGAGTCTGTCATTCAATATGAGGTCCAAGGGAATCCCATACACGATGGACAGAGTCCAGATCACTACTAGATAGGCCTGGACTCGAGCACGAGTCACTTTGTGGTGCACTTTCTTCACAACGGCGAGGTATCTGTCGACTGATATCCCTACCAAACTCATAAGCCCCGCACCCAAGCAAGAATTGAACACTGAGGAGGCCAAGGTGCACCATACTGTGCTTCCAGATGATTCGCCGTGCGTTATAATCGTCGAAATGTGTGTCGCGATACCAAGGATGGACGAAATAAACTCAGCCGTCAGATGACTAATCACTAGCATGTTTGTAGTTGTACGCATTTTCAAATCCTTCACAAAAGCTGAAATTAGCATACCATCCCCCAAAACGGCGATGACGTACAGCAGAACTACGATGCTACAAACTATGATAGCACTCGTCTTGTTTGGTTGAAGAACGAGAGCGCCTTCGCTGAAGTTTGTTGACGGTGGACTAGTCAGTTGCATGTCTTGAATCAAACGTTTCGTCAAGAAGTTGAGCTTTAAAGTCTTTGATTGCACTTTTGTCCACCTTTTACTGTGAGATCAGAACGTGGGATTAAAGTCGAGTTTTGATTAAATAGTTTTGATATGCAATTATTTGAAATATCAAGTTCATTCAATGAGCTTATTCTGACCGGCCCATTTTTCTTTTCCTTTGTCGATAAATGAAATCTTTTAAGATAGCTTAGCCATGTGCAGCGCAGTCATGAACTACACAAGTGATCAGACATAAATCTAAGCGCAACTGTTGTTCTGCTGTACATTAGCATGCAGTATCTAAAACATGTGAAGTATCCAACAGCCCCTCCAGCTGTATTTCAAAATGAAGTGGTGCATGTTAGTAAATTAATAATTGTATACTACGATTCCAGCTGGTAGAATGTACTGGATTGACGTGACATCAGGAAATTAAAATTTTATCAGGCAGGAAGGTGATCTGTTCAATGAGAAGAATGATAATTCGTTATATAGTAGGAACGTGTGGATGAACTGTTATCACACAGTTGGCTTAGACTATAGCATTGGTCATGCCACGGTTGTCATATTGGGCTGTCGTGCTGAACTGCTTAACAGCCCACACAGTTTGTAAAGTAAAATAATTTCTCACTGCTGTGAACACATCAGGATCATGGTGCGTGGCATTTCTTACTAGCTTGAGCCTCCAACCGAGGAGGCTGGTGTATTAAATAAAATATACCGCATGAAAACTTGGAGAGCGAAGAGTGCCGACATGGATTTTGAAGGGCAATGTAGGCACCACATTATTTTTTTGCTACATTAGGCCTAGAACGTTTACTGCTACAAAATCGCAAAACAAAATTAAAATGCCATGGAAGACCTGAGTGATTGGGTAGGACACAGGAGTAACGGAACATTGTAATCCTCCTTACAAAGAACACTTTGATTACATATCTGCCCCCCTCAATAAGCTTGTTTCTTGACGAATTTTTTTTTTTTAACCCAAAGAGACTTTTATTCGCCCTTTCGAGTTTGCCTTTACTACGCTTTCTCCAAGTGTGCTACCATCATACTGTATGTCCGTTTTATGCGACTATCAAAATCGTTTCCAGTTGGGTAAACTTCCGTTTACTAGCCGACCGAGATATCGAGGAAATAGATGATAACTGATCAACATTTTGTTCAGTATGTGATACTTGTTGGTGGTGCTCTTTTTTTTTTCTGATGGTTGTCGCGGTTGTGGATGTTGTCGCGTAGGGAGGATAACGTCGGAGGCTAAAAATACTGGGATGCTGGAACGCATTTTGTCGGATAGATCGCCAGAACATAAAAGCCTATGTTACTTGACGTAGAAATCTCCGTTTATGAAATTGCCGTGGGGTTGGACACTTTTTGTCACTTGACTCTCTTGTCTGGCAGAAGATTTCCCAACCGCCATCTTGGACATATAGCAAAGCTAGGGTGTTAGCTTTGGTGAGAGAAAGCGTTTAATGTGTGGGATGGATGTGCGCATTCTCATTAGCCGAGCAGTATATCGCGTTTGTCGAATGAATTTTGGCCAGAAAAAGAAAAGTGAATTAACCTTCATTATATACATTGTGTCGATTCCCATCGTTCATGCAAGAGTTTTAGTAGATACAGTGAAGTGGTTTCATCTGTTTCTGTACTTTTTTTACGATTTATCTGGTATTCGTGAAAATGGGAAAACAAAGTGATTTTCACCTCAGTTGCTTCCAAATAGTAGGTGCATGACAGAATTTTACAGTTGTCACAAAACTGAAAAATATATTTAATTTTCGGGGGATGCAGCCTCAAAATTAGAGACTTTTGTATGGATTTTGATCTATGATTTAAAGTCCATAACTTGCCGGGTCTCTATTCAACCTAAAACCATCAAATTTGGGCAAATGGCCAATCTCAATGTTATCTTTCATGTGATGGTGTCAATTTATCGATTAGTTAAAATTTCTAATTCGCCACGGTTCCCTGAGCAACTCCGAAACGGCCGAAACGGTCAGGGTATAAGACCCTTCGCGGCACACACCTATTCGAAATTTATAGGAGTACCCCCCCCCCCACCCCCGGGGGGAGGGCGGAACCGCCATTTGGTATTCTGTCATTTCTCAGCGAAAGGTTGCTGAAACATGCTGACATCACACTTAATCATGAAGGGGGATAAACAACATCAAACCAGACCTACTGTTATATATAATAGGTGGTCTCTTTTCCTCCTGAGGTTAATATCACAAAATGGAATCGGACGTCAACAACAATTCACACTCCCCAGAATATTTAGGAAGCGTCCCTCACTCAACCAAAGCCGCATGAAACAATGGCGGCCACTGATGCGGACTCCTTTGTGACCATACATGGCTAATAATTTGCGTTTAAGATGATTTGGAGCATGAAATTTTTATTTTTTTAACTGAATTTTACTTTTTTTTTTTTTTATCAATAATGGCCAAGTGCAAGTTCATCATCATCATTCCTTCTGTCCCAAGTGGCGCATAGGCCAGCAGAGGCTCTTGGGGAGGGGTAGTCAGCCCATCGCCCAGGCTCCAGCCAACCCTGAGATGCGGTGTGAGGACAAACCACAGCACTGGGAACTACGTTGCCTTCTCTTTCCCATCAGGTGTGTGGGTTTTTTAAAGTCCCCTTCCAGTTTTACGTGTAAAGGTTAAGGAGACAAGGCCAACGGCTTAACGGCAGTGCACAATGACTTGATCATCTGGTTGGACTGAAGCAGATGTTGAGCACACAGTCAATATGATCTTACCAATAACTTTAAGACCATAGTTTAGTTTGTGGTCCAGTCTGGGGTTTGAGCCCGCGCTTCCTCCCGCTCAGCAGTCTGGTGCTTTACCAACTGTGTCAACGGTGAGCGGCGGCCTCCTGTGCAAGTTGCACATCGCTTAAATGTCTATATCTCAGTCTTTTCTTTCCCTTTCAGACTCCGATGCCGTACAACTCTCGACTACCGGCATTAAGCAATACCAGATTGACCTTTTGTTCAGGAGTGTAACGCTTTGCTATTCGGAAAGTGGGAAAAAAGTTACGGGCTTGATCTTTGTGTTGCTTCAAGCGAGTCGATGCGAACTGTTAAATAAGGCTTTGGAAAGTCAAAAGAACGCATGCAGTACACAAGTGCGTAAAACAGCTCCTTTACTCGTTGGGTGTTTGTAGTTGACTACTGGATGGCTCTTCAGTTAAGTTGCAACAGATACGGATCACGCGTTTTCTTTGATCACTGTTCTCGCTGGGTTTCGCAAAAGTTGGTTCCCTGCAGAAATAATCGATATTTCCATATCGCAATACTGAGGTAATAGAGAAGATGTCCATGATCACTAGCATCTCAAAGGCAGGTTAAGGTGTCATTACCATTGTTCGTGCAATCGCAACTTGCCGGTGATCGTCGCATAACGTTTAGACACATTTTCTCCCGTGACGTCATTTCATGTTTTATGGTGGCTGTTAGAGAGACTGCTTCCAAAGAAAATGTTGCTCGAGTGGATAGGAAAGTAGGAAACAAGTTTGCTTAAGCTGAAAATTTTATTAGCTGATACGGTAGAGTGGGCATCGTAATTTGAACCAAAATAGTGACTTGGTCACAGCACTTTATAGCTGAATGGGATACATCGATAACTCGATAGGGGAGCTGCGTCACTGTTGGCCAAACACGGCAAAGTGACTAGAAATAACGGGAAAGAACTAAATAGTTATTTCAAGACTTTCACGGGGATGGAAGGTACGTGTTTTACGGCCTTCCGTGTTGCTTTAAACCGATCCAAGGAAAGGCAACAGTGTTGCTGAGTTTGGAAAGTGCTCAATGAGCGACTCAGTGGTTGGATACGTTGACCCCTTTTTTAGTCAGCAGATGTCCGCCGTAGCGGCCGGTTAGTCTCTTCTTTGTTTCACCAACGCATCTATACCGGCGCTTTAATGCGCTGGGGAAGAGGACATTGCGCTTTTTATATTTTCAAGGATGTAATGCGATATTTAGCTTATATTATCTCTAGGACGTTGAAGAATTCATTTTTTCGACCAATGGTCGAGCAGAGACAGAAGCGTTGGCAAGGACTGGACGCATTTGTGGGAGCACGCTTTGGCTAAAAGGAAAAGGCTCCGCCGGTAAAGCATGCAGCAGTATGGACAAGCCACACTATTGCAAATTCCTAAAACGATATGGAACGCGGGATTAATTTTCGCATTGCGTGCCGCTATCAATGTTCCAAGACGACGTCAGTTTTTATTTGTGACGTGCGTTTTTCCTCTAAGTCGAATTCTTTAGATTTTATAATGTCGGACATGGTAGTGATCGCTTGCAATTCAATTATATTATGTTTTAGCTTATAATCTAGAAGATTATTGGCATTTCATTTGACCCTTTTCCCGTGTTAGATCGACTGAACGGGAAGTTACTTTTTCCTTTTTTCCTTAGGTTATTATAAATCTTTCTTCGTAATCCACAGGTTATAATCCAGTGTCCACGTGATATCATAGATTTATCGGGCTCATAATATTTTATTGACCTTAACGTGGAAACTGAAACAGAACCTTCAGTTTGGCTCCACTGACACTAAAAATACTCAATGATTCTTTGTACGTTCTCACCCTCATCATTCAAGTTATTATCACGCTGAATCTGGGGCCAGTACTGTAGAGCTTTCTCTTTCCATGGTGATTTTAAAAGTAGTGAAGCTATTTGTCCATTTGCTACGGTAAGTTCAATCAACACCTTCCGAAACGTTTTCCTTGCTCAAGTCGGTGAAAGCCAGTTTTATGGGTGTACCTCTAAACAGCGTTGTCTGTCGCTCTGAAATCTTATTAACAATACAGTTTGCATTGTGACTTGCGTTCGGTGAGCAAATGTACACGCAATTACTCGACGTACTTAATCCGAATTCCGGCGGTCTGCAACACATCTCGGTTTCGGTGCATCGGACAAACGTGAATTTCTTAACGAAGAACGACCGAACGTAACCGGAAAATTTCCGATTGCGCGCGATGAATATCACTGGATAACACACTGATCGGAACGCCATGGCCACCTTGGCGATGCTGTGCAGCGTAAGTGAATAATATGCTGAACTTCCTTCTCTAAAAATGTACAAAATCATACTAGGTATGAGGCACAGAAAATACACCATGATTATGATGATGGTGGTGTAAGCCGACTTGGAATAGGCATCCACCGTTCGGGGGTATTCGAGCACTTGAACTCTTGTTCTATTCAGCAAGGCGCTTCGAAGGATTCGTACTGTTGCGTAAAAGATTATACAGCACGGGATGAAAAACGACAGAATCCACAGAACTACGCGAAACATTAGCACAGGGACGTTGTCGTGTTCTCGAAACGTGAGGTACTTCTCGCAGTTTCCAAGCACCCAGGCTATAAAGCGTTTGCCTGGTTTGTTAATCAGGATCAAATCCCAGGGAATCGCAGAAAGCGCTGCTTGGCTCCAAATGAATATCACAACTCGCATAACGACTTTCTTGGTGAATTTATGATGGCTTCTCTTCACGACGGCAAAGTAACGGTCCACGGAAATGGCTGCCAGACTGAGCACGGAAACAAAGAATAAAAACATGTTCACTGTGCCCGCAAAAATGCACAAATTCCCGCCCACCACCTTGAGTCGAATCAAGCTTGATCCGTACATTAGAATTCCATTGACGGCGAATGAAAGCTCGGCGGAAATATGGCTTATGACCAGCATGTTCGTGGCTGTATGCATGCGATAGTCTCTCCAGTAAGCCACGATAAGAATTCCATTGCCCACCATCGCTAACACAAACAGTATCAATACTATGATTCCTTGACTGAGAATAGCGCATTTGTCGTTCGCGATTTCAGTTTTAAAAAAGGTTTCGCCGGTCATTTTTATCTGATCCTCTTAAAGACGCCTTTCGAGCACTCTGAGACTTTTCGCTTTCTTTCTAAACTCCCAATATTTAAAAGGCAAGTAAAATTAGCTGGAGTTTCCGACATTTCACTTCGTTCTGACCTTTATTCCATTTGCGTGAATGTTATACCTTTCTGAAGTTTTAAACTTGTTTGGTATGAGTTAACAACTGTCACGTGATTTAATTACTCGATCAAGAGTTAAGTGTCATAAATAAATCGTATTATTCGAACGGCAAGGTACAATATTTCATCAGATAAGTTCTTGACGATAAATAAAACAATAACTTATTTTACGCTTCGGTATAAGCTATCTTTGTCAGATTAATCTATAGTGGCTGAGTTATTTAGCTGCTCCGATATAAACGAGTTCTAAACATGCGGTTTTGGTGGTTTTCCTCTGTTATTTTTGCTCTCAAGAGTTTTGATAAGTGTCATGGATTAAGAACAGCAAGTTCGTCAACTGAATATTGGCTTTAGATTTGTCAATCTTACGTGGGGTCTGCCGGCCACTCAGGCGCGTGTAACATAAAACACGAAACAGCTTAGTCATCTGATGAAGGCTGAAAGCTATTTTGCCAATTACTGAAAACCTTTCATCGGGAATTACGAAAAGAAAAGCTGACAGCAACGTCAAGTCGGTTGCATTCTACGTCTGGATATAAATTCGGCTCATATAGCTTAACGCATGTCTTGGCTTTCGGAAAATATCACAATCAAAAGCACTCCAGTGCTTTCCTGTATTCCTTAAAAGAAGGGAACCAGTATTTATATTGAAGAAATGATAGTACCCGACTACAGAATTTGAAATGCTATTGTGTGATTTTGAAAGCCAAAGAGAAACTAAAGTAAATATTCATACGCTGATATCAGTTTGAAATTATATACATTTTTGCTTTTTCGTGGCTCGCTTTTGATCGAATACAGACTTAAAGTGGCCAGAGAGGTGACCTTGCGAAAACAGTCTCTTTAGTCTCTTTTCGTTATTTTTTTGACCCAGGAAAAATACTAGCAACTGTTTTCACAACGGCAATCGTTAAGCAAATATTTGGAAACGAGAGTGCTCTTGTGATATTGCAAATTTGGCGTCTCGGCAGAAGTTGGCCATCACGAAAGTGATACAGTACTCATCCTCGGTGGCTTTTTGTCAGACTCGGCTAGAACACTCTGACTCAAGGTCAACTTTAACTGATACAGTCAGTTTGCACGCCTATACAATAAAATATTTTTGTGATAAATGCCTTTATTATTATTACGTAGCAATGTACTAAAATGTTTTTTTTTTTTAATTTAACTGACAAATATCCAGCAATAAACATGGTCGAGAAAGCTACTTTTCGTTGGAGTTCATCCCTCAACTCCAGGCCTTGAAAATCTCCAGTCGTGAGTATTTCTTCAGGAGATCTTTTAATTCAAACAGTAGAATGTAACTTTTGAACTAGAAAAGTATCCAATCAGTTGGCATGACAAACTATAAGGCTATGTCTACACTATACCGGATAGCTCTTGTGCCGGCACGAAAACCATATCGGATAGGGCCTTTGTTCACATTCAAAACGATGATTTCGGCACGATTTTTGCGTCGGAGCGATGCTGGGCCGCTGCGGTCTTGAAAGTGAATCGTCACATATCGGATAGGTTTTCGTGACACTTTCTGGAGTAGTGTGAACAAAGAATCGAACCGAAACGGAAATCAACAACGAGGAGCAAAAATTGGATTCTAGTGGAAAGATAGCGGCGGTTTTGGGCCACTGCCGTTCACACCAGGTCGTAGTATTTTTCACAACGGCATAAAATGCTATCCGGCATAGTGTAGACATAGCCTAAGCCGAATACAATCAGGTTCTTGTTTATTTCGTGATTGGATTAAAGCCTCTCAGAGCGATATAAGCCTCGCATTCCGCACGCCGAGATAATGCATTTTAAAACGGAAAAAGTTTAAAATTGCCCAGGAGAGATTTGTTATGGCAACGGATGCCAAGCGTACCCATCCAATTAATGATTTAAAGTACCTTCACAATAGACTGCCGTTAAATCTCCTCTTTTTATGGAATTCGGAAAGGGTTTGTTGTATAAATAGAATTTGAAGATTTAGGAGAACATGTTTTTTTTTCCGATCTCATTGTCTAAGCGTAGTCTTCATGGCACCAAAGTAACCTCATTCCTTTGCAGTTCTTGTTACCTTCAGCAGCCGACCTGTCAAGGCAAAGTGGAGCCGGAGTTTGTGCCGATGTGTGAGATCATGCGCGGGTATCGCGTACGACTACTCATTACAAGAGACTAGGAGCAAAAGAAACTCGGCCAAATATGGTAGCATCTAAGGGACAGCAGGTCTAGGAGTAGCTTCTCTCCCACTGGGTTTTATTGATACTTGTTCAGTCGTCTGTTCAGGCTTGACTTGTCCCAGCTCTGGCGTTTGCTGGCACGATCAGCTTGCCCGCTGTCTATAGCTAGATGAAGAGTTTTCAGAGCAGACGAATACGGTTTTCCTCCAAGATAAAAGAGGCTGCGAAGTACATCTCTCTTTTGTCTTCCTTTACTCTGACCAGTGACTTTTGTGTCTTGATTGTATGCTATCAGTCTATATGAACAGATCAGCCGTTACGGCTAATAGAAACCCTTGCCTACTCAGCTTAATAGAGGATAATCAGTCCAGTTTAAAATTGCTTACAGATTTCAAGACGTAGATAGTCAGGGGCGGCGGTTCCGAGAATTTTGATAGAACTAGGTGTCCAGATCAGTTAACTTTCACACAGTGGACTGAAAATCGCAATTTTAAAAGAAATCACAGTATTACGTTCAGTTGCCTAATTTCTGTACAGCTTTCTCCCAGGCCCTCACGATCATTTCGTTTCGGTCACGAAGCCGAGGCTAAGGGTCGGGGGAAAGCCCTCGCTTTTTCGCCCAGGCCACGTGACCCGAACGGATTGACTGAGAAGAAACAGAAACAAACCAAGGAACTAATTCAGGGTTAGAGTGTCATCAAATTTCATCAGCAGACTTCTTCTTTTGTTTATTTGTTTGTTTGTTTGTTTTTTTCTTTTGCTGACCACACCGGCTGATACTCCTCATCTCGAGGGGTTGCTGTTTTGGTAAATAAATAAAGATTGCGCAAATATCAGGGGCATTTTGTAACTGAGAAATAAACCCTGCGAGAAGCAGTGCGAGGCACTTCTCTCAGTAGGTAGGTAGGTAGGTAGGTTGCCTTTATTTATACACGATGTATATGAAAGTGTTCTTTAAAATTCTCGCGTACTTATATAACTTATATAAAGGAGTCCTCAATTGCAATGAAGAGATGTGCGAGCTATCTATAGATTTTTAAAGCCATAAACCGGGATCGTGAAGGAGACTGAAAAGTTTCACACAAGGCTAATAAACAGTCTCTACAGTATTCAACAACGAAATTTGGTGCTTTTCATTGTTGC
Organism: Pachyseris speciosa; assembly: GCA_016490735.1. Lineage (NCBI taxonomy): Eukaryota > Metazoa > Cnidaria > Anthozoa > Scleractinia > Pachyseridae > Pachyseris > Pachyseris speciosa. The sequence goes on along the minus strand of JAEMWC010000030.1, from coordinate 1,022,426 downwards.
GCTCATTTGAAACTATTGTAAAGAAAATTGTGTACTAAGCATCGGATGAAACATCTTACAGCTTCTAATCTCGTTTTTTGATACTCAGGCTTAGACATTTACTACGAGGTATGGACTACGAGGTCATAGAGGGGTCATAGAGGGGTCACAAGGGATAGAGGGAAGTGGACGGGGAAGTCTCGGCTCGAAGGTGACACGTCATGCAACCTAAATAACGCTCCAAATTTGTACAGTAACGGAGCCATGTTCTGACCCAGGTGGAGTTTATTGGTGAAATATGGGGCGCCGAGATGCTGACGGAAGGTCCGATTTGGAAAAATTCAGAAAGAATATAGGTAGGCTTCATCCATTTTACTGTTTCTATTTAGGTAGCTGTAAACTTACCTCTTATTCGAGAAGCAACAGTCTCCATCTAGTGCGGAACTCCGCTGAGCATATGATTGCATGATGTGCGAACGGTGTGAACGTGCTGCGAACAACATAAGGATTATGATATTTTTAATAATATCAAAAGCTTTTAATTGGGCCACCTTTCCCCTACCTCCTCAGCCTCTTGCTCCCCTTTTCTGTGTTTAATATTTTTTTTGTTCACCAAGCTCTAAGAAGGTGGACCTTCTGCTGGAATGGGAACAAAGAGAAAGCCATGGAGGGGTGTATAGAATTGTTTATAGCCCTTGCCCATTTGCCTTCTGACTGCCAAGCATGGTCATTAAGTTTGAATTAATCGCCCATTCAATGCAAAAATAGTTGTTTAGTTATCAACTGAGCTAACTGATCGGCAGTAGCACTTGTGAAAAGTGAATACAAGGTAGGCCACTATTGCCTCCCATACACTTTACCCGCCTCAGTCTTAAAACTTGATGACAATCAGAATATTATCTAAAACTGAATGTTATCCATTGATATGATACAAGGATTCTTAAACTGATATAGATGGAATTACTGGAATTAATAACATTTAATTGCTTCAAGAATATGCCCTTTAAGAGTGTCATTCCCTGGAAGAGGCCATACACAAGATCCCAGAGCATCCTGTAGAATTATACAGGACTCTACAGGACTCTGTTACGTTTGGCTGGATCCATCCTAAGTTATGAAAAGGAAACTATTTTCTTGGAGATTATTTGTTTGGTACACTCATGGTCATTCATATTAATTTAGCACATAAACTTCAGCTGCAGCATTTCATTTGCAACATTTTGCAGTAACAACCTTGGAAGCCATGTCAACTGATAAGAGCTTGTTTTTCAATGATACAGCTGTATTTTTGTCATTGATGTTTGTGCTTTATCTGCAAAAAAAAAATGTTCCCATTTTGTTTTTACTTTTGGCATCAACTTTGCATTCCTGGATCGATTTGGAAAAATTGATGCTTGACATGTTGGTCTCAGAAGGTTGTTACCCTGACATGTTTGATGATAATCACCCTTCAGGTAACATGGCTTCCTACTCACTTCCACATCCAAAAGAACTGTAAGACCTGAATATAAATTTGTCATTTTTTTTATGTACATGTACTAGGAAAACAGGAATTCAAAGGCAGAAGTAAGAAGAAAACACTGTCAATTCGTGATAAAGCTCAGTCCAAAAAATCAAGTGGAACTACTATTAAGGTAAATTTATTATTAGATAATGTTAAAACTAAAAGGTAGTATTTTAAGGCCCTGACCTATGACGTTTCTCCATAGTAGTATATTGCCACATCTCAATCCATTAATTGTTATTGAGTTTTGGATCTGATGGCCTCTTGTGAAATATTGAAAAGGATCTGACAAATTCTGAATGGATGTTACCAAGGACTTAACATGGTCTGACCATGTTAGATATGTGACTGCAAAAGCTAACTGTATGCTCGGTTTTATAAGAGAAACTGTGCCAGAATAATCAATTAAGACGCACTTAAGCTGCTGTACATTTCCCTGGTATGTTCACACCTTTGTCATTGGTCTCAAGTATGGGCTCCTCAAACACCAATTATGCTGATGATGGAGGTTGAGAAAGTCCAAAGACATGCTTCATGCTTTATTTGCAAGAACCATGAATTATCTAATAAACACAGACCTACTTTAGCCTTACTTATTACCTATTAATTATTGGCTTGAATATCTAGACCTACTGCACTTTTTAAAATGCAAACTACATGTAGGATATATAAATATTTCCATCGATAATTACGTTTCCTTTTGTACAGGGAACTCATGCCATGGTGCCTCAGGGATTTTCCTCAATAATGTTTATGCTAAGACATCTCTCTTCAGAGATTCATTTTTTGTAAAAGTATCAAATTTATGGAATGCTTTACCTTCTGATCTGAAATCTGAATTGAACATTAATGTATTTAAGAATAAGTTGAAAACATTCTACTTCACTAGGTTACGTGTTGTTTTTTATGCTGATGACACTCGTGCCTACAAACTTATCTGCTGTAAATGTCACAGGATTAACAAATTAGCTAGATGTTTTTGTTGATTATATACATATTTAATATGTATTATCAATGTTATTTTTGTATTTTAGGTTTATGTATTTTTTCTTAAGAAATTACCTGCACTGGTAGGAATTGGTATAGTTAGTTTTTATATTCATGGTGTGGGTTGGGTTGGGTGATACACCTTGTAGGGGCTTAATGTTCTATTGTTTTGTCACCTGCCTTTGTTGGCAAATTGATTAAATAAATAAATAAATAAATAAATAAATGAATGAATGAATGAATGAATGAATGAATGAATGAATGAATGAATAAAATGTTGTGATATCCTCCTGGCTAAAGACCTTCAGTGGATATGAAGTAAAGTGTTCCAATACGTAGCTGTTTTTCAGAATTTGATTTCCACTGCACATGGACATTGCTGCAAAGCTTACATTATGATGTGTACCAAACATACTTGTTTTCAGAGAAAAAAGTGGAGCCTCAATCAGAAAACAACAGATAAAAGTAACTGAATTATTTGAAGCCACATATGTTAAAAGAAAATGATAATTAATCTTAAGTCAGGTTGCTGCTTTAATTTATATACCTGATTGAAAAAACATTGTTGGGAGAGGGACACAAACCATAAACAATACAACCCAGTGAAATTTCTGAACTACTTACTTATTTGCATTTGAAGGCCTGTTTACTTTCATTGAAGATAATAGCATGCCCAAAGTGTAACCCGAACACTATTTTCTTTCTCCAGGCCTGCCTTGATTAGCTTTCTCTACCTGCGGTGTCAGGTCTTTTATCAATGTACTCGTTGGAAAATATAATAAAGTTGTCTTGTCTTGGCCATATACAGTCTGTAGCTGTATTTCTTTATGCATGTAGCTTATGAATGCAGCAATGTATGACCTTTTGTTTGCTAACTCCCGGTTGGTTACTTTTAAAAAGCATGGACATTGTCTATCTGTTTTTCCAAATATTTATGTCCCACAAGCTGGCCGCAGTCCCATGAGGAACCTTTTGAACATGAATGTGCACTATTTTAGCCCTCCCTTAATTCCATATGGTCTTATTTTCATGCTTTATACTGTCATCTGACAACGTTTCTTCATATGAGAATGAATATATGAAAATCATATATTTGAACTGCGGATAAACGATTAAATATGTGACTGATCATCGCAGTTATGAACACTACTTAAGCAGTGGTGAAAATAAAGCCTGAAAAAATTCAGGCTTGTACGGGATACAAGCCTGAATTTTTTCAGGCTTTATTTTCACCACTGCTTAAGTAGTGTTCATAACTGCGATGATCAGTCACATATCTAATCATTTCTTCAGTTAGATATTCATATTAGAATTACTAGAATTAACCAAATTCCTTTATTCACAGATTGTTGTACTGTATTTGGTTGCCATCCTTGCCCTCCTTGTGTCACTCTACTTTGTGTTTTATACTGTATATGCAAACAGCAAAGAGAAACAGCATTCAAACTGACAAGAAAACGAGCCAACAAATGACTAATAGAGGAGAGAAACTGGTGAAAAGAGATTACATTATGTGAACCAGTTCAAGGTATGTTTTGAGGCTGACGTACATGTACATCTCCAATGCTCATACAAAGCAGCCTAATTCTTTGCTCGGCTATGATGGTGACGCAAACCTTGGTGGCACATGGGGATGTCAACTGCTTGTGTTCACTTGGATTGCTTTTCAAATGACAAATGAACATTTCATGATCACTGTAGAAGAGACTGCATGGTTGATACAGCTGAACCCTCTAGGAGTTGGTGTACTTCCTGTGTGGCGAGCCTCATACAATGGCCAGTCATATGAGAGCTTGTACTATACTGCAGTTCTATTGTTGCATTCTATTGTGAAAGACATTAGGTATAATGGCCACTGACAGACTACTAAGCAAATAAATGTTGGAGAGACCTTCGGCATTGCAACCCAGGGAGGTACTCACTGGGTTAGTATTTATTGTTTCTGCTGACAGGCATCGCTTTTCTCTAGGAGTTTTAATTGAATTGACATTTTTTTATCCATGCATGACATGTGAGTCGCAGAACAGACTTGCATTTAATTTTATGTGACTGGAGTAATGTTTAATGTACAGCTGTACTGCAATTGGCAGTTTTAATGAATAGAATTGATTGTTTTGAAAAAAGAAAAAAAAACTCAAAGCCTTATGAGCAACGATCCCTGCAACTGGGTAAGTTAAAGTATGTGCTGGTTAGAATATCCATCTTCCATATCTGAAGGCTTGACATAATTGTGTATGCGACAGTGCCCTGTGTTTGAGATGGGTGAGACCCTGGGGCAAGATTGGGTGCACATTGAACCATAGGATTGCTGGCAAGAACCTAAGAACTAAGTGTGGTATATACATGTACTCTGAGTTAACTGACTGTATAAAAGTCACAATTCCATGATTCAGTCACTGACAGCTTCCCAAACTTATGGCTTGAGAAATACTGTACTTTTTCTGAAATTTTCACTTAAAACAGAAGCCCTTTGTTTTCATAGGGGCCAAAAGGCACACCAGCTGACGAGTACAGTTGGGTAATTTGCACTCATGAGTTCACACTTAGAGAGGCACTGCCCCAACTCCTTGAGTGGGACACTTTGTGACAGTTTTCTTGACGTAATCCTTTTGCTTGTAACACAGTTTACAAGCCCAGTCTTTTCAATGCATGTTTCGGACGAGTTGTTCGCGAATAGATTGTTGAGATCTGCCTCAGTTGTCCAAAGAGTGGATAACGTCACCCAGGGGATTAAGGTCACTAGATAATCTATTACCTGTAGTACATTGTATCCGCTGGATAGCGACTAATATCCACTGTTTAAAGTTATCCGCCCTTTGAACAACTGGGAATTGGTGGTTCATTGAGTAATGGGGCTACATGTACTTCATTTCATTTTAGTGCCAGACCTGAAAAAAGAGGGGACTAATTTACATTTGACTACCAATCAAACAAACTAATCAAACAAACTAATGGTTTATACTTGCAGCAAATTCTATTGCACAAATAACTGAAATATTGGGTTAAAGATGTTTTTTGTTTATTGCATACAATGCTTAATTTCTCTCGTCAGGCAAAAATAGGAAATTGTCTTGATTCATTTGAAAATGAATAATTTACTTCGAAGATAGTTGCAGGAATAAAAATTGTAACAAAACGTTTCAGAGTTCTTTGAATCTTTTAAAAAGGCGAACTAAAACACGAGAGAAATAAAAACAAATAAAAAAACTCTAATGAGCGGAGGCTAATCGTCGCTGGGTTGTCACAAGAATGTAAGGTTTTTCTACACGTAAACAACGATATAAGGATGCGGAAGAGATGCTTTATAATTGCCCATTTGTCCATGGAAGTTTTAAAGCATTGTGTTTCGGCATTAATTTCACAATTTCATAACGGTGCTGTGAAAGCAAAATATGCACCATTCGTCTTCGCAGAGACTCTTCTTTGTCTTTTTCCCCGTGCAGCCCTGATGTGGCGGCAGGTGAATCTCAATGCCCGCCGTGCAAATTTTTCCGCCTTTTAACAGCACCCGCGAAACTATGGAGTCGACGCGTTTAGAAACCTCTACGCCCCAGACCTCTGGCATTAAATGTCGTATTTCTCGCTCTACAAACAATAGTTGTTGGCATGGAACTGTTTTGTCAAAGTGGAGTAGCGTAGAGTAAATGGTTTCTTCACCTGCTGTGGCGACAGAGTTGTTGATGACTGATTTGGTAAAACCTCTGAGTTCCAGATCCGCTCTTTCTAGCGTGCGAAGAACCTCGTCAACTGTCGCTCTGTAGTCGTGATTGAACACTCGAATTTCGATGTTTTCTGCCGTCGCTGAGTCTGGAATTTTAAGAAACAGAATTGGTACTCTAAATAACAAGGCTAGACGCTGTCAAATATTGGACTATGCGCGAACAGTTTTCAAGAGCCACTTTGAAAGGTTCTTCTTTTCGTAACTATCAACTCGGGTTTGAGTGAAAGAAAAAGAAAAGAAAATTTCATTGGCCGGGTAAACTTGGCAAGAGTTGAAAGAGGAATATAATTTAGTGAAAACCCTGAGAATACACGTGAAAGCTCCCACTTTTTTAATAGAGAAATTGCTGAGTTAACAGACGTACAGCACACTTTTAAGAACAAGCGCCTTCATGAACGTGAAAGTGTTTGATTCACTTCAAAGCCAGTCTGAGATCAGAGCTTCTTTTCAAGATCTTCATTTGGTGTGTATTTGGTATTGCAATCATCAACGATGCCTAAATGGACGCTGTTACATTAGCTGGCCACGTTGTGAATTTTTTATGAGTTTGAGAGGGCGAATTTCACCTCAATTGTTTGTTAGACGGAAGGTGAATGTTTTTAGTGACTTTGCACGGGAGTCGTTCACGGAGAGTATAAGTAAACTAAAACCTAATTAAGTGTACTACCCCCCCCCCCTCCACCCTCCGCCCCCTAATTGCCTACAGTTTGCTAATCTAAAAACAAAAAGCTTACCGTACAGACTCCTAAATGAACCTGACGTGCAAACAAAAAGGCAAGAAAGCACACCAGTGAATAACCACGTTATATTCCTCATGATAGAAGTCTTTGTATCCTATGAAGGAGTAAGAAAAACAGGGAAAAATACACTTGTTGAGGTGTTTGAAAGACTGTACGTTGTTAGTAATGTTACAGGCATAATGTTACTGGCGAAATTCGTAGAATATCGCCTAATACTTTGCCGACGAGGAGGTAACTAAAAGCCGAGTTGGGTAAAATCAGGGGATATTCCGCAAGATTGAGCAGGATGATTGGAAAATAGACTCAGACTCGTAAATTTGATCAAATTACGCCTGTTTTATTTGACCTTCACTGGCTCCTTGTTAGTTATCGTAGTGTTTTTAAAATTATTTTGCTAGGTTTTAAATCACTTAATATCTGCGGACAGACTTATCAATCGTATTTGCTGTCCGCATGAAGCAGCTGTCAGAACAACCTCGATCACTCACGAAAACGTACGGGGACAATGCTTTTTCAGTGTGTGCCCCTAGACTGTAGAATTCACTACCATTAGCTTTGTGTAACTCACCATCTTCACTGGTTTTAAGAAAGGATTGAAAACATATCTTTTTAGGCAAATTTTAAAGAATGGGTCATTGTTATTGTATGTAACATATGGATTGTAACTAGATTTTTAACATTTTTTATTTCATGCTTGTGATAATTATTTTAATTATTTCTTCCCTTTTTTACATTGTAAAGCGCCATGAGCTCAGGATATGAACGCTATATAAGTAAAGTCGTTGTTGTTGTTGTTATTATTATTATTATTATTATTATTATTATTATTATTATTATTATTATTATTATTATTATTATTATTATTATCTTCTCATACCGCTTACGCTCTGGCAGATGTTATGCCGCATTTACACTAAAGAAGCAAGCCAAAGCCAATGGCCAAAGGTCCTTTGGGTCATTCCTTCTTGTTTAATTTTCAAGAACCTTTATTAATTGTTATTATTGTTATTATTATTGTATTCATTATTGTTCGGCGCACTGATAACAAAGCTCACTTTACTGAGTTTATTACAGAAAAGATTGAAAAGACGTCCTTTTTCTCCACGGCATGAAACTACGTATATATTTACGGTATATCTGTTGAGTGTACCATTACCATGGCTGGGAAGTGTTGCAAAGTGTAAAATAACAAATAATATCATTTACGCGCTCGTCCGTTTTGAATTTGTTCCAAATATTTTTTCAAAAGAAAAGGTTTTCAGAAGGCGTTAATATTTACAAATGTATTGCAATACATTCTATTGGACAAATTTGTGCCAAATATAACCAGCTGGAGGGTAGCTCGAGCGAACGATGATCTAACTTGTTTCTTCTAAGGCTTAAGATCTATTCAGCAAGTTTTGGGAAATCTCTTGTTTGATCAGATTTTGAAACCTTAAGGAATACCATGGAAGTAACATTTATTGAATAAGGTTCAAATGATCTTAAAATGAAAATACAAAAAAGAAGAAAGAAAGATCTTTAAAAACGATAGGCGCTTTCCATTTTTCTTCACAAGTAGTAATTAGTAACACGTACCGTAAATGCTATTTGTACTTGAAGCATAGGAACATTCCTTCGTTGAACAGTTTTAGATCGAAGCGGCCAGCTGAAAGTTTTAACTTAGCGACCAACCAGCTGCAGCACTGTTATATGTTGTACTTAATCACTTTATGGATGTCTTTATGGCCACAGTCCATAAGTGTGTTTTATACATCGAACGAGTTCGTTGTTTCTTTTTGATAAGTATTTGAGCAAAATATATTTATAAAACAATGATATCTTACCTTAATTACAGTTTTCCTGTCTTACCTGCTGTTTGTAAGATCACGCTGAACTGCTGGAAATTTCTGCAGACTATCTGTAGTTTTATCCTCCTAGTGTTTCTAATGCAACCCTGAATACTTGAGAAGCGCTCGATTTTTGCTTTTAATTTATAAGAAGTCTCGTAGCTCAATTATCACACTTTCTTCAACTTTGAACCACAACACGAACCCGCGGCCATTGTTGTGTACATCTAATAAGTCCAATTTAAGACAAGGTGGCGAGGGATTGTCACCCATTAGCACGTAATGGAATTAAAAGGTTTTCCGAGGCTGCTTTAGTTGCCGATAAATAATTTTCCAAGTTCATTTCCTTCCAATTTTAAAACCCATTTTTGCATTGTAACGTGCAGTACTGTATGTCAATATCTACTTTTCCTCAACAGCTGGCCTCTTGAGCCTTTTCCTAAGTCCTTTGATGAAAATGGTTTTCGTGATTTTCGTTTGCGGCTGCATTCCGTTCTTCTCTTGTTTTAATTGTGCTAAAAATTTAAGGTCATTAGTTCCACCTACCACATAAACACATATTTCCCGGAAAATTCTCCCACAAAAAAAAGTTTCGTCCGCATTCTCAATCTTGTAAAAGAATTTTTTCAATTTACTTAATAATAGACGTTGTGGTGTAGCTTTCTGGTTAGTCACATTTACCGTATAGTCTCGATAAATCGCCCACTCTAGTCCTGTTAGGGCACCAAAATCTGAACCAGCCACCATGCCTCACCAGTAATGACAAATTTGAAAGTAGTGTGTTAGGTAAACTTTGTTCAATTTCCTCCTCGTTTACCGGAAGGGAGACAACGTACCCTCCAAAATTCTAGCCAAAACTGCTACGTTTCATGACATCTTGATATGGTTTGGCCCACTCTGTTGATCTCAGGTATACAGCTGATAAAATCTTTTCACACTTTCTGTAGTTCTCAAATTAGACGTGACACAAAAATAGAATCGACTGTTATCCGGTTTTCAGCGCTTGGTATTGGTTCAGTTTTTTCCGCCCTTTTTAGCGTTGTCATGGTTTTCAGTGAGTTCTCTTGGCTCATTCCTTTTTTTTCTTTTCGATGTTTAATCGTGACTTGCTACATGTAATTCCCCGGGGTAAGAGATCTTGGTGGACTTGGCTTGTGTCTCCTGCGCATCGTCAGCATCACTCGGCAACTGAGTAAGCTATGAAAAACCTGTCACAAGTGGTAAGATGACAAACATTTTTCGCTGTCAGTTCACAGAGGCTAAATCAGCCCTTGCTGAATCTGCTTCATCTTCAACAACTTTAATCCCACAACAGACTGCCACTGTTATTTATAAAATAACAGTTCTGTGTAGTAATAATAATAATAATAATAATAATAATAATGATAATAGTAATGTTTAATACTTATATTGCGCCTTTTACATCTAAATATGAACAAAAGCGCATGACAATAAATATCTTAATATAATACAAATGATTAAAACAACTATATGAAAGAATTACAACCTAACAACTATATTGTAATGTTTACATCCGTTTAAAAGTTAATTATGAATACCGCGTTAAAAACTACTAAGCAAAGCTAATATAAGAAATCTCAAGCATATTAAGGCATGGTTCATTCCTTGGTTAAGACCCCCCGCGAAGTCAAAACTAAGCTTCTGTAACAGCAATGTTGTTTGAACTCCCAGAGTTGCCAGAAGTTCAAAACAGAAGTATTGTTAGTAGTCTTAAGATCCTTAAGGCGTGCATTTGCTGATCACGTGTTTAATGACGTAATAATCGTGCTCAGAATGACTTTTCAAATGGACCAAGAATGGTTCGTTGTCACTAGAAGCTAAATGCGTTCACTTGTTTGCTTTCTCAGTTAGACACTATATTTGTCCTGAATGGTGTAACATCTTATTTTATTTAAAAGTTATTAAGATGTTTCATAGGTCACGTGACCTCTTTTGTTTAATAATCCTTTAACTGCAAACTAAGGTCAACCATTCAGGACAGATTCATGTACAAGATAACCACACCGTCATAAAAACTTTGCTTCTGATGGACATTGTATGTAAACTCGGCGGCCCATTTTAAATTTTCGATGTCTGTAATTAAACGTCATAGTAGGTCACGTGATCTACGGTTTGAAGACTTTAAGCCAGAAATACGTTAAGATTTCCAATTTCTATATCACTGCCAAGTTTAGTGATCTTTCGGTAAATCTGTGGGGAGTTGTGATTGTCTTTAGATTTTTCCTGTATTTTGGCTCGAGACGTGCCTTAATATGCTTGAGAATTACTAAACGTCTCTCTAAAATAATAAGTCTTCAGCATGGATTTAAAGGTGTTAAGGTCTGTCTGACTTCTAATGTTTGCCGGCAGGGTATTCCAAGTCTTCGGCGCAGACGCTGAAAAAGCTCTATCCCTTAGTGTGTTTTTAAATCTTGCTGAAGGATCTTGAAGCAACACCCCTACATTCATAGAGCGTAATGAATAACGTTTATTATTTCTAAATTGTATAAGATCACGTAGATATGCTGGTGTAGAAAAATGAATTACCTTAAAAGTTAATATTGCTAATTTATAACTAATTCTATACTTGACGGGCAGCCAATGAAGAGTGAATAGTATTCATTTGGTGATATATGATGAAATCTAGGTGTATGTGTGATCAGGCTCGCGGCGGTGTTTTGAAGACTGTAGCTTTGCCAAATGACAGGCAGGTACCTTATACAGTAGGCCATTACAATAATCTATGCGAGCCATTATAACAGCTTGAACCAATAACTTAGTGCTATCATACGTTAAAAATGTACGTATTTGTCTGATATCATGGAGATGGTAATAAACTGACTGGCAAATCTTATTGATTTTTGTGGACATACTGAGATTACAGTCGAACCATGCTCCTAAATTTGTGTCTACCCAAATCCCACAATTCCATCGTCTCGTGCTAGTCCCCACAAAGCTTCTTGGGTGGGGAAAATCCGATGGGCAGGCTTCCAAAGGGCAGTATATTTGCTTGTTCACATACTGCCTGGCAGAGCGCAAAAGGAAACTTAAGTTTTGACTTATTTTGGGGTTGATCTGTCATGCGAATGCGTGCGGTGTGTATAAACGGAGACAGGGGCCAGGGAGAAACATTTAAAAATACAACTCGTATGCTTCGCCGTGAGGTTGGCGCGCATCCAGGCTTTCGGCTTTTCTCGATTTTCGCTGGAAGAACGTACGACGCAGGGCCACTAAATTTATCCTGAAATCAGATAGCTGTTGCGAAGAACGCCTAAAGGAGCTCAATCTTAATTATCATTAGAAAAACGTCTTCTCCTATTTGACATGACTTATTTTTATAAGGCGTTGAATGGAGATGTGAGAAACTATGTGAGTTTTTATTCTGACAAAGATCATGATCGTTACTCGCTGAAGCATGCAGATGAGGTTAAAACGAATTACACTGGAACAATTTTTTTTGTTTAGGTTTTTCAACCGAATTTTTCTTATGTTAACTCCTCCATGGCCCACGCTGGATATCCGCTCCTCACCCATCGTTAGTATTTTTAAGTCTAGAGTAATGACCTTTTTATTACAACAGTAGTTAATTTTAATCATTGTTAATTATTGTTATTATATTGTTCTTGAAATTTTTAAGTTAGGTAGTTGGTGATCTGTCTTGTATGGGGTGTTCCAACCCTTTTACAGATTATCCTTATGGCTGGCCATTAAATTGTAATAAAGAAAGTAGAGTAAAATATGGTCGGTGGGTCATTCCAAAACACAATCGGAGGTATCCCCCTCAAGTTGTTTTTAGTGACCTCCATCTCGAGGCAGGGTTTCAACTGTTTTGTAAAGTAGCGGACATACTTCTGAAAGCACCGGACGTGAATGTTTTCTTGGCGCCGTAAGGCGCCTCGCGAGCGCCGAAGGCGCAAGCACCTGGGGGGGTCTGGGGGCAGGCTCCCCCAGGAAATTTTTAAAATAGAATACTCAGAAACGCCATTTTCAGCGTTTCTGGAACCAAGGAAATAGTTTCCTAGGCAATGCTGGCGCTCACTAAAATTCTCTTTAAAAAGTAAATTACTGAATTAAAATGGTCAGTTGGTAGGGGGAGGGGGAGGGAGATTGGCAACAACAGAATTTTCATTGGCTTATCATTGCGAATTTATTTGATTTTCAAAAAAGATGTTTGGTAACTTGGGTTGTAGTCCATTCATGAAGAGTGTAGGCTATTCATCAAGGTCCGAGCCAAAAGCTGAATCATCACTGTCTGTGTCACAGTCCACCTCGCAAAGCCCAAGAGCAGCTGTGGCTATTTCTACCTCCTGTGAGAGAAAGAAATGAATAGCAACCGAGTAAGCACTCAGATCTTTTAAGTTTTAGCAGCAGCTTGGTTCAGTTAAAACACTTTTGAAGCTCGCAAAAAAGCGATTAGGTAATGACTCTTAAGGTGAATAGCTGTAGTCGTGTAACTGACCTCTTCAGTGCGAGCATCAGCATCAACCTCGTGGTCTTCAATTTCATCTACAGCCTCTTGACTTTCATTGCCACTCAGCCTCTCTCCTTCTGAGGCACGTGTTTCACTGACCGACTCAACTTCAGGCACCTGCAAAATTTAAACCGTATTGTTGTGAGCATATGACCATACAATACACTCTATCACTATTCAGGAAAAAACGTACCGTTATGTTACAAGGTTGTGTCAAAATAATGAGTACCTTGCTTTCCTTTGGTGAACGAGGCTTACGTCTGTTCTTTGCGGACAACCAGATTTCTGCCGCCCTTTGGACTATGTCAGTACACTCCTCTGTCCCAAACGATGGGCCATTGATGCTCACATGCATAAGTGCATTTAGCATGTCATCAGTGAGTCGACTTCTCATTCTTGTTTTGATGCGTTTAATAGCACTTCCACCTCTTTCAGGCCAGCAATTGCTAAGGGGCATCGTCCATGCAGCTTCCGCCACCATAAGAAGTTCTGAATAGGTATCCTGGTAGGTCTTGCGCCGCGCAAGCAACCTTTGTAAGGTCCAGTCTGTTGTGGTGAGAATGTTGGTATCTTCAGGGCTTCTGTCATTCGGCTGCAACAGAGTTTGCGGCACTTGTTTCTTCCAAGCAACCATTTCAAACTTGAAATTCTCCCATTGTGCGAGTAATTTTGCAGACTTCATTTTCTTTTCCTCTTCTTCTTTTGTTCCATAGAAGTGGTTACTGATGATTTTTATCTCTGCCTGGCCATAGTCTTCAAATCCCGGGTCACTTTCATTTGGAAGATCAGCGATATCGAAGATGGAAAAGGCGCTAACTTGGGGTAAAGTGGGTTCAAAGCGATTGTTGATATTGTCTTGCAGGGCCACAATGTAGCGGTTCATGAGAGAACACAGCTCTTGCATCTTGTTGTCTGAAAGCGTTAAACCACAACGGTGAAGCCTTCCATTCTGAGCGAGGTCGTTCTGCAGCTTTTTCAAACATTCCTTGTCCTCTTTAAGCCTGTTTAGTTTTGCATGTGTGGCCTTGATTGCAGGAAGCAGGTGTGAGAAGTTTACGTTTCCTCGTTGAAAACGCTTGCTTAATTGTGATAATACTGGCAAGACATCGTGGAGGATGTAAATGGTGCCGATGAATTTCACCTTTTTCATTCTTTTCAGGAGACTATCCGCTGCTGATCCCGTTGGTTCAGTTTTAAGCTGCTCCAGCGTTTCGATTATTGCGCAAAAATCCGTAAATACCGCCTCTACCGATTTATCTAACGACAACCAGCGTGTACGACAAGCCTTCTTCAGCTTTTTTGCTACCTGCTTCCTCCCCGCCGAATTTAGTGTAAGATTCTTTGTGCTCTCTTGCACTTTAAGATACGTTGCAGTGCGCTTTGCAGAATTCTCGAATAGCTTCCACAACTGGTTCAACTGTAGTTCACAGTGGGCAATGTAGTCAAGGGTATCTGCAGAGCTAGCACAAGCAAGAGCAAGTTTGTGTGCTAAGCAGTGGAAAGACAGGATCAATGGGTTCTCATCTTTTAGAAGCTTTGCCACCCCGTTTCTGGCCCCAGTCATAACAGACGCACCGTCAGAGACAAAGCTGCGCATGGTTTGTACCTCTAACCCAACGGATTGCAACTGTTCGAGGAGTACTTTTTTGATCTGTGGCGCATCTGCCGAGTTGTTGCCTTTCAGTGTGTTTGATATTGCAAGGAAACTGGTGGTGGTGGTACAGCTTTGACTGTCATAATACTGGATAAAAGTTACAAGCTGCTGCGTCAAAGAGATGTCGGTGACCTCATCAGTGAGGATGCCATAAACGCCATTACCAATCTTTTCTTTAATCTTTTCTTTGAAAACCTGTGCAAGAGTTAAAAACAGCTCTCTTTCAATTCCCTTTGACGAGTAGGGGAACTGACGTTTCAGATGAACTCCAGCAATCTTCTTTATCATCTCAAGAACCGAGGACAACTTTCTGTTTGGCAACTCTTCTTTAGCTAGCCAATAAACAACTTCTAAAATTTTCTTGCACTCATTTCCCTTGTTCTTTTCCTTGTCATCTAATTGCTTCTGAAACTCTGATCCTCGCTGCAGCATCTCTAATTGTATGGCTAGTTTGTGTTGAGGAGAATCAGCATGTACTCTGATTGCGTCAGGCTTGAATCTTATTGCTGGGATTTCGTTAAAGTATTTCGTTTTGTTTTTGGCATTGTGAGTGTCATGTTTTTTACAAAGAAGGCAAAACATACCCTCATTTGCTTGAAAAACAAGCCACCATATCCCCGTTTCAGGATCATATGCTTCTGGTCTACTAAGCATAGAATGCTGGAATTTTGAAACCTTTTCAGTTGGGGATTTGACACTATATACAAGTTCACAGGTGTGTTTAATACCACACAGGTTTTGCTGATGCATATCTACGTCAGGGAAAGTGTTGTTCAACATAATTGTCTCCCTTTCTTTATCGCAAGAAGATTGAGAAGGTCCTTTACTTGTTTGAGGACTCTTTCGGAAAGCAGTATTTGAAGAGGAACAACTTGGCTTTTCACTCTCATTACTACTTGCAGGCATTGGATCACAGTTTGTTGCCTCGGACAGGCTTTCTTCATCTATGGTTGCTTGCGTTAGAATTTCCCCTAAAGACACCAATATTTTTGTCAATTCATTTCTACTGAATGATCACTGTTGTCTGTGTTCAAAGTTGACATTATCAAGGATTTTATGAACCAGCGTCTGCCGATGATAAAATCGACATCCATGAATTAAATCCTTTCGTGCGTGAAACTAGGCGAGTAATTTTAGTTCCGGTTTCCGGTTTCGGTTAAGTCTTTGTTTGACCCGCGTGACCGCCGAAGCGAAGTATCATCGGGCCGTGAAAAAAAACCTCTGGTACCCAGGGTATCACTTTTGAGATCGCCTGTGTTATTTTTTTCGTTTGTCTTAAGATAAAATCTTTCAGTTTTTTCTATTTCAAAGTCCAAGTCGTATTTTGATTGTTGGATAAGGGAAATATATACTTAACCTTGTAAATAGTGACCTCATTAGCAAAGGGCAGCCGCACCACGTTCACGTGAAACGTGAGCGGCAAGAGTGACCACGTGACCACGATTTTCCCGCCATTTTTCACGTTTGCCGGTTGAGCTTTGCCGTTTCTACGTGAAAGTAAGCTGTTTCGCGTTTGCGGCGTACGTAACATTTTCTTGCCTTTTTCTCTCACAGAGTAGAAGTTAACTGCCGGAAAGAAGTGCACCAAAACTATTTCCTGTAAGTCATACAAGGGCAGATGAAGTTTCATGTTTAAAATCCTTCAAATGCAGCACATTTCTTCAGCAGACAGCTGCAAGATTAGTCACGTTGACTCATGAGACGGCTTCATCGAAACTCGATGAAGAAAACATCGCTTTCATTTGCATAGTGGTTTTTCCTAAAATGTCTAATTAGACTTCGTGTTTTTTTTCTTTTGCTAACTTAACACACAAGATTAACTATGGAGTCACTCCTTCTATTGTATCAGAAAGAACATGAAGAACTACAACATGGCGCCATTTCGATGGCCCAAAGTCGAACATGACATCGCCTTGTGCAAGGAGTATATCGACTACCGACCAAAGAAACACGAGGACTGGGAGTGCTTGGCAAGTACGCTTTCTTCGTTATTTGATCTAAATGAACCACTGAAGGCCAGAGGCTGCGAGAGCACCTAGATCTGCTAATTAAAAATACAAAGCGGAGGAAAGGAAGACCTTGAAAAGGTAAGCTTACGGAACTTTCAAACCAAGCTTCAGCTTTTTATTAAGACTAGGGCTGTATTTATCGAACTTGAATACTTGCCAGATGCCAAGGACGACTGCGGGTAGACTGTTTTTGCCTTGTAGAATGCTGAAGGCCATTTTTTGGCAGGGGGCTAATCCTTTTTTCTCTGTTTTGCCACCCATTCCACAAAAAGTGGGGCCAAAGCTAATTTTAATGTCCTTCGCCTGTAGCGGCTGTTTTAACAGGTAAAACTGGGAATTTTTAGCTCTCCGTAAGAGTAGACATGATGGGTTTGTAACTCAAAATGCAAAGATGTACGTATCCTTTACCATTTTTCCTCAATAACACCTCAAATAGCCCTCAGTTCCGCTTTTTTCTATGTCCACAAGGCAACCATTGTCGAAACAAACCGCTTAAAAGTATTGAAATAATTCCTCAGTAAGAATGTTATGCTGCGAAATTACTAAGCAGTACCAGTACTTGTTACTGAGAATAATATTTTGGTCTGCATTGCAATTGTCAGTTTGCAATTTTTTTTTCATTCATGTCCTCAGATTCTTTGTAACTTCCGTTACCAAAATGCAGTACACAGTGTACCCGCTTGAGAAACTCCCGTAAAAGCTCTCTCCGGTGTCAATTACTTCTCCTTCTATTACCGTTTGCATCTTAAATTCACTGGCTTTCATACTTACCAATGGCAACCAGTAACTTGGAATCGAGTAAGACCAAGAAGCACCGTATGGTTAAGAATGTAACTTCCGTTACCACTGTTTTGCAAATAGAATTATTGAATGGGTACATAATACTCTATGCAAGAACAAAGGTATCTATCCTCTATATATCTACAAAGTAATACGTCTTGGGTTGTGTTTTGGAACTGAGAGGGAGGACAAAACACCTAAAGTTGTAACATCCGTTACTGTAACATCCGTTACCATCATTATCGTAACTACCTGAAGTACACGTGCTTTGGTTCGGGCGACTCCTGCAACACGAGCCGGCTGATGAAAGTTCGCGCGAAAATGAAATATGACCGGTGTTATTGCCAAATCCTTTGTTTCGCAATATCTCCGTGACTGCGTATTTTTCAAATTTGCCGAGACTGAAGCTTTTCGCCGCATTATTCTCGTTTCAATTGCCAAGAGTTTCTCGAAAGCAACACAAAGTAAAGGTAAGGAATTGTAATTTGTTGTGTAAAGAAAGAATCGTTTCAATTTGCATCTTCTGTTGGTTTAGAGCATTATCTTTGTGAACAAAGAAAATGTAACGGAAGTTACAGAAATTGTATGACATATTGATAACGTTTTGGGGGTTCGAAAATTAAATTGTCGTTGTTCATAGCCAGTGTTTTTAACAGGAATTTTGTATTACAAAGAGAGTTTTTTTATTGTAAGCCTGTAAAGTTCGAAAAAAATATCGAGTGCTTCTGCAAGTTAAATTGTTTGTATTGATTAGCTATTCATTGCAATTGCGTGACGCGACTGGACTCACTCCACAGATGCCCAGAAAAAGTCGTGCAGAAATTCAAAAGGCCTACCGTGAAAGGCAAAAACAGAAGCAAGGGGAAGAGGCATACAAAGAAAGAGAAAGGGTAAGGAAAAGAGACGCTTATGTACCAGTATCGAAGTTAGATGAAGGGGCCCTGAAGAAAAGACGACTGGAAACACAAGCTCGAGTCCAAAAGTATCGGAATGAACGGAAACAGAAACAGATTGCCACCGAAAATGCACAAGCTTCAATGCGTCAAGAGCGTAAAACCAGAAGTACACGTAAATCAGCAGGAAATGCCTCACCTGGTTTGGTTGTGAAGCTAAACTTCAGTGAGGCCAAAAAAATAGTGCCACTCGTAAACGAGTTAGCAGGGCGGTATCTAAGGCACACCGAAAGATTGCCAAGCTGCAAGGCCAGAATAAAAAACTGCAAACAAAAGCATGGAAATTGCAAAAGAGGATTCAGCGTTCGTCAAAGAAAAAGAAATCAGAAAGCCAAGCCAGCAAACCAAGTGCTAACACACCAAGGAGCAAGTCAACAGCTGAACTGCGAGAGGCAGGACTAAGCCCAAGATTTGTGCCACCTGTCATCAGAAAGAAGCTGGTGTTTGCAAATGCCCTTATACAGGAGGTGACGGAAAGCACGTCTAAGGACAAGCCCAAGAAAAAGATTGCCCCACAGATCTTGGCTGGATCTAAAATAATGAAAAGATACCGCCTAGTGAGAGAGCTGAATAGGAAAACTGGCCTATCACGGAGATCCTTGCAAAAACTGCATTTCAAGGCTGTTGAGAGAAAGACAACGCTCATTCGGAAACAACTAACAGAAAAAGTAATTGGCTTTCTCTCAAGAGATGACAACTCTCGTATGATGCCGGGGAAGGCAGACTATAAGAGCCACGAAGGTGTTAAGTTCCAGAAACGGTATTTAAATGACTACCTTGACAACCTTTATGCAAAATTCAAAGCAGAGAATCCAGAATTGAAGATCTCACGATCCCATTTCTGCAAACTACGCCCTACTTACATTCTAACAACATCCTTCACATCCCGTAATACCTGCTTATGTCAGCGCCACCAAAACATGGCTCTGAAACTCCGGGGTTTGAAGGCAATGGGCATAAAGTTAAGCACAAGTCCTGACGCATTTATGAAGGCCAACGACTTAAGTGACGGCATTGACGAGCTACTGAGTCAGTGTGAGCAGAAAGTCAAGTACAGTCAGTGGAAGCGTGTTGATGTGGAAGGGAAGATGAAAATGAAAATTGTTCAAATGGAAGTCGAAAAAGCAGAGTTTTCCCGGATCTTCAAATCAGAAGTTGAGGAATTTAAGGCGCACGCCGAGCGAGTTAAAGTTCAGTATGGTCAGTTGAAGGCTCTGAAGTCCGACCTACCCCAAGGCCACATGATCGTCCAAATGGACTTTGCCGAGAATTATTCCTGTCAGTCTGTCGAAGAAGTGCAGTCCGCATACTGGAACAGCACCATGGTGACACTCCATCCGGCAGTCGCCCACTACCGGGATCCTGATAAGGGCTCCTTAATCCACCAGAGCACAGTGTTTATCTCCGACGAGCTGGCTCACAATTCTGGCACCGTGTATGCGATATTGCGAAAGCTGGTCCCGGAACTGAAGACGGTGTACCCAAATGTAGGCTGTATACACTATTTCACCGACAGCCCAACGTCCCAATACAGGAACAAGACCATCTTCCACTTGCTTTCACAGCACAAGAAGGAGTTTGGGATTCCAGCATCCTGGCACTACTTCGAGGCGGGGCATGGAAAGGGGCCATGTGATGGCGTCGGCGGGACAACGAAACGCATGGCAGACGAAGCCGTCAAGCAACAAAAGGCCACCATACAAGACGCAGATGATTTCTTTCTTTGGGCTCTGGCACAAACGACAAAAACTTCCATCAAATACCTGTTTATTTCAAAGGAAGAGTGCTATGATGCTCAAGCAGCCATTGACGCTTTTGGAAATCTCCAGCCAGTACCAGGTACCATGAAGATACATGCAGTTTTACCAGTTAATGGTTTGCAGAGTTACGTTGCTGTGCGAAACACATCGTGTTTTTGTGCTAACTGCTTTGTTGATGGAGCATTTCTGTTCGATTCACCGTGTGGATGGAAAAAGTACAGGACAAAGGCTGTCAGCATCGAAGGTAATATAATTCCCTTCACCTAGTTTGTTATCGCACTAATCTGGTTACTTATATTCCAAATGTAAATACTTAAGTAGTGATTTTTAATTTTCAGATGCGCATGTTAATGACGAATCCATTAAAGCACAAAGTGGTGACTGGGTTGCTGCCGTCTATGAAAATGAGTGGTACATTGGAAAAGTGATGGCGGTTGACAACGATGAACGCGATGTCCAAGTTTCTTTTTTGAAAAAGACAAGTACCCGACCAGTCAGTTTCAAGTGGCCTTCCCCTCCAGATGAAATATGGGTGAAATTCCACAGTATTCTCTGTGTAATTGAAGAGCCATCCTCACGTGGAAGGTCAAATCGGCACTTCCAGTTTAACAACCAAACGATCGAAATGATTAACAGTCTTTTGAATGGCTGGCTATCAGCTAATCATTAGCCTGTAACTTCCGTTACTCCTTGCCAATGCAACCAGTGAGGTAGTTGTTTTGCATTTCCTTTTAGAGTTATATTCATAAGTATTTGTTACTGTGAGTTCCACAGAGAGGAACAGAAAGCAAAAATCAGTTCATACATATAATATATATATACATAAAATATTTTCTTAAAGCTAGTTAAAAACTGGTATTTTATAGGAAAGTATAGATATGACATTAGTACTCTGAATAATTTTACCGACAAGCAAGTTAACAGTTAACTATTTTTGTTTAAAGTCTTAACCTGTCTTAATTACAGCTGAGAAACAACTTTTGGATTAAAATAATTTGGGTTGTTTTCATTTGTAACTTCCGTTACTTTTTTTTGTAACTCCCGTTACCATATTTGAAACGCAAATTACAAGAAACAGGTAACTTAAGGACTCAGCCAGTGTATTAACAACCAAATGACTTGACCTAAGCTTTAGGGTGAGCATACAGCTGTGCTTTGTTCATGTCCTGAACAACGATAACAGGAAATCAAAGTTGTAGTAGTTAAAAAAATGAAATATTTGCGAATAACTTTCACCATTTAAATAATATATTTTTCTTCTTTATCATAGCTCACCATATCACCAATGCATATTTACGTTACGCTGTTTCATAGAATACGCAAATAAGGTGATAAATGTTAATAACTTAACTTTCCAGATCAAATAAGGGCCGGTCTAATTTTGTTGATCGTCTTTTTTTAGCTTTTTAATGAAAGTGAAGTGGACTTAATAAAATTGTCATAATTTTGAAAATATGTGACATTTGGTGCCAATTTTTTAGATATTTGTTCCTTGATGGCTGCGCTATTATATGGATGAAACGCCGAGATTTTATTATGAAGTCAATTTCAGCCGATTTTTAAAGTCCTGTTGGCCCCGCTTTTTGTGGAATGGGTGTTGCACGTTTTGAAAGTGATTTACGAAAACTTTCTATGCAGTCAAGTTACTGCACTGAAACGACTTAATAAATCACCAAGAAACAACAATTTTTTATAAGCTGTGAACTTGTCTTATTCTTGTTTGTTTTCTTTCTTTCATATGCAAATTTGTTCCAATTCTTTACATTAAGCTTAAGCTTACTTGTAATGTGAAAAGTTCTCGAAATGGGCTGTGCTTTTTTTGTTCTTTCCAAGATCTGGCACAGAGGAGGAGTACAGTGAACTAACGCGGTTACTCGAAGACATATCAAGTTATGTCGCTGACAACAGTATCGGTCAAAATGATGAGCAGGGGAAAAAAAAGAAAGAAGAACAAGACAAAATGAAGGGTATGGAGATGCGCAAGGCAGCCATGGAAACACACTCAAGTGAGTTACAACTATTTTACTATTGTCAAATTTAAATTAAAAGAAACACTTCTTATTAAACCTGGATCGCTTACTTACATGTACTTTGCAAAATTCGAAGGATCCTGCTGTTGTCAAGGATCCCTCTAAGATCAATTTGCCCTTTGATCCCACCTAGCTGTGCTCACGTGGAATCCCACGAAACTAAGATAGATCCTGCCTGAATAATAAATGTGAGCATCCACCAAAGCAAGGTAGGACCCTGAGAGAGATCTCATCTGTGGAACAAAGGGGTGTCTTGTAACCCAGGGTAGTGGGATGCAAACTTTGATTCCTCTTAACTCCTGCATGAGCAGGGTATCCCAGGTGGGATTGGCTCAGGATTTAACTTATGCAACACATGAGTGTTTGTGAAACTAAACTGATCCACACTACTGCCTTTCATAGAAAGGAAATTCAAAGAGAATGATGAGGATGAAAGCACAGATGAAAGTTCATCCAACGGTAAGACTATTGTAGGAATACATACTATGACAAGCATTAAATTCTCAGACTAGCTTACAGTTATATTCAACAGACTATTTGATGCTAACATAAGGTGCCTGTTTATTCAGTAGTCAAGCAAAATACAAACTCAGTCTTACTAGCATATCACACAACTCAAACAGTTATACTGTTTTCTCAAGTTTATACAATGCATAGATGCCTTATGAGCAACTCATGTTTCCATCTGTACTTGTAAAGTCACCCCAACAAAAATTATTATACACATGACCACTTCCCCACTTCACTTAATGGGCCCTTTGCAGGATGTCAGTCAAGTGGTACAAAAACACCATGTTTTTAAATGATGTAAGCTTTTTGTTTGTCTAGTCCCAGTGGGTTGCTTGTGTGTCAGCATGGCATTTTTGTACCTTGTGACTGACATCCTGCAAAGAGCCCATTTGGTAACTATGAAATAGTTTTTAACTAATAATGTATTTATAATTTTCTTGATATGCAAGTTGAGTGAAATATTCACACACCTTGTTTATTCCAATTGATCAAGCGCCCTTTACAAGACTACTTGCTAAATAAAATACACTTTTACTGAATGAGTAAAATTAACATTACTCCACTCCTAACTTACAGGAGTCCAAACAAAGAAATCCACAAAGAGTTGGAACGAGTCAGATGCTGGATTACCTCAGTCAAAAGCACAGTGATAATTTGAGCATAAGGGAAAAAAAGTTGGAATTAGAGGAAAGAAGATTAGAGCTAGAGGAAAAGAAGGTAAAATTGGAGCAAATGAAATGGGAAGCAATGCTCCAATCACAGAAGTAAAAAACAAATTATTTTAGACAACTTGTTTGTCTCTAGTTGTACAATAATGTTTCTTGTCATAAGATAATGTGACACTTGTATATTAGGCCGTCTCCCTTTTTTCTCCATTTACCTGTCGATTCAGAAGTTGAGTAAGTATTACGTTTTTTGGTTGGTTGCTAAGAAAAATAAGAAAGGCCAAGAATAAGGAACCAGCAGTGCACATGATATCCCTTTGCAAGCATTATGGTCTTGAGGTTTAGAAAAGAAATGTTTTTATTAGTCACGACTTGGTGAAGGATAAATCAATTTGTATAAATTCAGCTACATGTACCAAAGACAACCTCACTTCTTGCACATGCTCATTACACCTGAATCAGCTGGATGTTGGTGAATGGGATAAAAAAAGGAGATGGCCTTTCACAATATTTACAAATATATCTTTTTTTGAAGCTCACATTTTCATTGCTTAGACATGGAAGGTGGCCATATAAAGGTCATGGGGTAGCTTGATCATGCTATACATGTATCTTTACAGTTGTTTAATTAAATTACCACATTAACCATGAGGTATCAGTAAGGACAAAATTTATCACTGTCACTTGCTACCCACTTCATAAACTTGCAGAAGTGGAACACATTTAATGTAGCTGTCTTCATCAGCAGTGTAACAGTTGTTGTTGGTGGTTCTTTTTTTGTTAACAAAAGTTATGTTTCCTGTTGATCGATTGTCCACACAATGTGTTATCTGATAAGTAATGGTAACAGGACTGAGGGGAGTACAATTCAGGGAGTAATTGGGTGAGTGATTTCAAATCTGCCGAGTGCATAGCGCAAGGCTGATTTGAAATTACGAGCATGATTACCCCTGAATTGTATGACATGAAGTCAGATTACCAATTATTGTAATTGTGTCAATAACAAAATGCGAAAAACTCTAGAGGTCAATTTTCTAAATTGTAAAACATATTGTACAAAATAACCAATGGAAGTGGTTGCTATTTTACAAAGCGCGAAGATTGACAACTGACACAACATGGCAGCTACTGCTCAACATACCCAGATAAGGTAACTGTCCGATTTGGCCTGTCCGATTACGGGTGTTTGTAATTGGACAGCTAAAATCGGACAGTTTGGACTTGAAGCAGCCAATTAAGACACAAATAAAGGCTGTTAAGAACCAATCACATTTGAGCATTTTGCTATTGACACAATTAAGCATGAAATAACATATTTTGCTTAATTATGTAACTTTTCTTTTCTCATTATTAGTAAAACGAAATCATAAAATAACAATTAGGATACAGCCTTTCAAAACAAGATACTGGTACCTCATGGAGGTTCTGTTAACACACATGATGAACACCCCTGGTACTTTTATATGGGAGTTCCCACACTTCTTTGCTTTTAGGGGTTTTATAAGTACATGTTAAATTTAAGTCTTCTTAAAGACACTAACAGTACATTAAAGAGAAAAGGATTTGAAATGATTTTAAAAATTGTTCAAGTATGTTTCTAGCACTGGAGGATCCAAGTTGAAAAACTGTCCAGTCTGTGAGCCATATAAGCAGGTGTGACAATTGGCAAGTAAAGCAGCTACTTTGTAGAGTTTGGCAACAGGCTGTAAAAGAACTTTTAGGTTTTTAGAAAAATCAAGAAATGCAAAATATTGAGCAATCTTCCCATAACCCCACTCAACACACGTTCTTACTGCACTCATATCAGCATTGAAACACTGTTCTGCTTGTGAAAGGTGAGCACCTCTGAATGGGGCTAAAATGTGCCTTCTAATGGGATAGGCAGGATCCCCATACAGGACAAACACATCCCCACTGGGTTTGGTCATCCTTTGCTCCAACTTTTCAAGTAATCCACTTTCACACAGCATGAAGGCATCATGTCGGCGCTCCTCCAATGGTCCAAATAAGTGGCAGATGATTCCATTTGGTGCTACCACTGACTAAAAAAAATGGATAACTTTACATGTACCTTAATAATGTCATTGTACTGGGCCATTAGTAACAGTGATTAGTGCAATGATGTTAAATTATGGAAAACACATCTTGCATGAATTTTAGCTCAGTTTTACCAGTTGTCTACCATGGGTTCACAGTCTGAGTAACATCACATTAAAATTACAGTTAGAGTCACACCTGGAATTTTAGGCAATGTGTTTGCTTGTGACCTGAGAACATAATTCTTTGATTACAAACTGGCCTACGGATGGGCCGTGCTGTGCCATCAATAAATGCCCAGCAATTCCTCAGAGGGGCTCCTTTCTCATATACTGCTCGTAAAAAGGATTCTGGGTCAAGCCAAGCAAGGTCTAGCTGGTCAAGTAGATAGCCAAACCTCTCGTGGATATCACAAAGAACCTAAAATCAAAGGACATTACAATTACCTTCACTAATTGCTTGAAACTGGCAATAAATCAGGGACTGGCAGGGATGATCAAGCAACATATATTGACACAAGAGAGACACAATATAATTATTGGTATACTGCATGGTGTGGTCCTGCAGGTTATAAGTTAGATCAACTTAAGGTAGATTAAATATACCAGGTACTGGCCTTCTTGTACAATGCAATATACCAAGTTTATTTCTTAAACTTTCAAAACACTATTTTCTCTTGCTTTAATTTTCATCCAAGATAATTAATGATACTACTAATAATAATAACCTTTATTTGTAAACCCTTGGTAGTGTTTATAGCACAAAGGCTAGTGAGGCTGAGCAAATACAGAAACAAATAAAGTCAAATTAAATCAACTGAACTGAAATCAAATTAAATGTTGGTTTTTGGGGAGAGGGGAAAACCGGAATACCCGGAGAAAAACCTCTCGGAGCAGAGTAGAGAACCAAAAAACTCAGCCCACTTATGACACCAAGTCTGGGAATCGAACCTGGGACACACTGGTGGAAGGCGAGTGCTCTCACCACTATGCCAACCCTGCTCCCCAATGGAAATGAAGTTTGTTTTACAGCACTTCAGAGAAAAGGAAGGGGCTTATGACAACCTATCTCCCAGGAAAGTATTCAATGTACAATGTAGTAATTCTTGTAATAGGAACAAAAACAGTATACCTCGTTGAATATTAAGCAGAGTTCAGTTTCCTGCCTTCCAAACAAGTGCACCAAATCACACCATCTGTTTGGATATGTCAGCTTCCTTAAAAGGATTGTCAGTCCTTCAAGTCCAGAACACACTGTCCGTTGTTTACACACGTCTCTGGAAGCTGTAGGGCAGCAGCAAGTCTTGTGAAGTCATTCTTCCTAAACCTGAAAGACAAGGTCACTGCCATCAGCCATTTCAATAACATTATTTTGGATTCGAAGTGCTTTTAAAATAGATGCAAGTTTTACATTCCCTCATAAAATACTGCCATAATATCAAGACTAATGAAGATACCCAAACAAGTATAATAATAATAATGATAATAATAATAATAATAATAATATTTATCCAGGGAGCCCACTCGCCTTGGTGGTTTTCAGTGGGGCCCTGCAAGGGGGCCCTGCAAGTAATAATATAAAAGTCTGCATTAACGCTACTTAGCTGTTACACCTCCTTCAGACTTGTGCCGGTTTGATTAATCAAATGAAGAATGATCCTCACAGTAGTGCTAACAATTCCTCCTCCCCTGGAGATGCACCTTGGAATTTTTAGTGGGAGTATGCTTCCCAGCTCTCTTAACCCTGACACTATTTAAGATAAACTATGTAATTTCCCAATACTCATTGACACCACTTAAATCCGCACCAATGTTTAGACCTGTTCTCCAACAAAATGGTTAACTCCGAACTAAACAGCTCGGGCATTATTTACCCTGCAATGTCCAAACGGAAAGATCATGCATGGCTATTTTCTAATGCTTTGATTTTCGTGTACGATCGGCGAATTTCAATCCAACATGTTTTTAAGTTATATATAAACATGGGCCGGAGTCAAGTTTGTTGCACTGCATTTCGCAATAAATCAAGTTGAAAAGGAAACAAAAAGACTATCCATTCCACTCACAATACGGTTTTGTAGTCATCGAGTCCTTAAAAAAATAAAAAAGCACTCATGAAGTTTGAAACATGAAACGTGTAAGAAATTTCCGGTTCTTGCCCTTCCCGCGCGCCATCTTTCAATTCGTAAGTGTTATATAACTTTACATGAGACCGGAGCTAAACTTTACCTGAATAAACTTTCAAAGCTGTCTTCACTGATGTCCTCGAAGTGTAAAAGGGTGCCGAGGTCTTTTTTGGGTCCAACTGTTGCCAATAAAAGCATCTCGAGGTCATCATCATCGCTAGAAATATCGCTGTCGCTGTCACTAGTGTCATCTTCCGCTATCATAACCTCCAGTATTTCACGAATTTCGCGCCTGTAAACGAGATTAAGATATATGAGTAATTTTTTTTTTCAAATGAGAATCCAAAAAAACCATTTTAAAGTTTTGCCATTTATAAGATTGTAACAAGTGAGAAGTACTTACCGTCTTTTAGCCGCCATTTTGTAATGTTGCAGATTTCCAACCATCTGGGTTAGCACTCGTTCACAGGGATCGAAAGGACCTCATTAATTATGCATCAACGAGTTGATTTGCATATTTTAATTAGGCACCAGTGCACTGTCAGTAACATTAGTCAGGCAGTGGACATCAAGACAAAAAATAAAGTGCGTTTGTCTCTCTTTTCCTTATTTACCTTTGAGAAGCTCTGTAAGTAATTGTCTACTAAATCTCCACGAAGTTTTATATTTAGTCCAGTGTAAACCAGGGTTTTAATACCAACGCTATAAGTCCTTTTGAATGATGTGATATTGAACGGCCTCAGTAGCAGACACTTTTTCACACCATTCAAAAGGACCCCAGAACCTTGAACGATCCCACAACCGAGAGTCAATCCGAGACAGGAAAATAAATATGCGTTGATATCACATGTCGTTGCTTGATCATGAGGAGTGTAGTTTACGCGAGTTAGTGAGCATAATTAAACAAATGAAAAAGAAAAAGAAAGAAAGAAAAAGGAAACGCTTGACCCTCCAGCACGGCAACACAACTTCCCAAGATGATCTCACTCAAATCTGAGGTCTGTGATCTCTGGTTCGACCCCGTTAATCCTTGATCGCATACACCTTGTTACGACCCTGACAAAAAACCGAAGGTTCTGACTTTGACGCGCGGTGTTTTTAAAATTATTAACATCAGCGTTTGTTGGTGGTAATTTTTCGTGGGCTTTTTGATCAGAGTTATGGCTGACCCGTAGCGTTTGTGCGCGGTTCACAGTATAGAGGAAGCAAAAGAGAAGATTCAGGACTATGAAACTCAGACAACTAGCAGGTTTTGTGTATTCCGCTCAGATGGAGGCTTTGGAAAGAGTGGTAAGTATTTATGAGCTGGTCCCGCGAATAGTGCGAGTAACTTTCATCGGGCTTGAAGAACCCGGCCAGGTGAAATCAAGAACATTCCATGTGGATTTCAGTGTTATTTTTTCTTTGTTTTTCGTTTTTGGATTTGAATTGGAGTGAGCTTGTTTCAGTTAAATAAAAGATTGCTTGGATGACAAAATACAATGAGGGTCCCCCAGGGGTTTTGGGGGAACAAGGGAACACGGGAAATTTGGCAATGGGAACACGGGAACAAATCGTAGGGAACAAGGGAACATCAAATAGGTTAGGGAACAGGGGAACAAACCCAAAAAATTACAAGGCCCTACGTTTTTTACAGAAACGTGGGGGTGATAGAAGATTTTCTGCTGTTTTCTGATTTCTTTGGCAAGTTTTTGTTGCCATCTTTCATGTCTACTCGTCTCTGACTGGTTTGTTTTAATTTTTGTTACGAAATACTTTCACAAAGTAAAAAATATCACAGAAATAATGATCAAAATTTATCAGCAACACTGTAGACCTTCAATCAGTTATTTTGTTTTGTTCAGATTGGTTAATTAGGATGTATATGCAAAGAATAAGAGATAAAATTTAATCTTGAAAGGGTAACAAGGGAACAAGGTTTAATTTTGGACGGGAACAAGGGAACAGAGTTAAAATTTTGAAGGGAACACGGGAACATAGACCCCCCCTGGGGGACTCTCTACAATAGCTTAATTACACACAAGGAAATGTTGTGACAGTTAGCTTTGACCTTATGACCTTCATGTTCCCAGAACTGGGTTAAACCACAGACAACTCAAACATCTATTTACAGATCTGACCAAAATTGCATGAGAATGTTATAAAACTAAATCATGTTAATATACAAAAAGGAAAAGAGGCCTTACAGTGTGACTTTTTTCAATTTCAGTCAAACATTTGTTCGAAATAAAACATTTGTTTTGCCCTCCCGTTTAACTATTATATACGACTATAAGATATGGCTTATTTTTATCGTTGAAATTTCATAATTTTGTTTTCAGATCCTTATGCTAAAAAGCACAAGGTGCTTTGGCAAGATAAAGATATTTCATACTCTGGGGTACCGTACTTTTATCTCGGGGAAAAAATCCTCGAATGTCAACATGGCAAAGACAGAAACATTGATGCAAAGAGGAAATATTAGGAAATGCAGGTACAGTGACTGTATGATATTGTTTTTATTTTCAGAGCAAGGTGTACAACAAATAATCACCCTCTTCAGTGATGAATCAGCTGCAAGTAATTTTATATTTTGACTTGGTGAAGATAAGGGAGGGGCCCAGGGAGGCCTGGCACCCTATCTCATGCCAAATTCCAAATATAATGAATCCCACAGGGCCAATGTTTTTAATTGTAGCTGAAACCTTGTCACTCATGGCCCATTCAACCCCACCTTATATGACATATAAGTTCTCTATCCACTGTATTGAGTGGTGATTGGCAGTTACAGACATCACACCATTGTAGAACCTTGTGTGTGTGTGCTTGTGTGGAGGGGAGAGAGAGGCAAATGGCATTATTAGGCAGCATATCTGATCTTTTACCTAAAAGTTATACAATCTCATGAGGTGTACTAATCATAGGGCAAGTCTTCTGATCATGGTTACAATAAAAGGAGAAGATACTTGGTACAAATAAAACACCAAAGAGATGGACTGTCCAGCCCAAATACACCTGAGAGATGTTATGTTTTTTTCCAGACTATGAGGTGAGTACCCCGATAACCTGTCACCCCCAAGTCCCAATCCTTTAGATTCTAGGGTCAGCAACATCCATAAGCACCAATCACAATTTTCTTATTGATGTCAATTGTTTGTTTCCCAAATCACAAAATAGGTGCATATGGTCAGCAAACTACTGCCTTTTAACAATAACATAAACAGGATCTCTATCTGACAACTGTTTGAGGATACATAAGGAAGAGTTATGCAATAAGAACCAATTCTGCAACTCATAGACTAATATCACACTTGTTGTGAACAATAGATTTGCCTGTCCAGCCTCGTCCACAAAACGAGTAAACACAAAGGATCTTAATCCAACAGGAGCTAGAACTCATCCTGATGACAAGTCTGGACGGGCAAAATCTATTGTTCATCAAAAATGTGATATTGGTCTATTTAAGGCCACTTTTGCAAGTACAGTTCAAACTATATATTTGCATACACTTATACCTACAGATTTCAGAAAACACAGAAAAAAGAAGGAAAACCAATTCCACAAAATTAAGGTCTGACCTGGAAGAAAAAGTGAAGACAGTTAATGGGATGCGTAAAATCTACATCAAGTTTCCAGAGAATGGAAGTCACCAGAATCATTTAACTGGAGGTAACCAATTATAATGTTCACTATTATAACCATATGACGTGTTTCTTTGAAATGTGTTGGTTGATATAGTCCAGCAAAATGTTTCCAAAGCCAGTTATTTAATATAGCAAATCGATTTTCTCTGTTCCCAAATTGTAGGCAAGTGGAGTACAGCAGCAAACTGATCCAAAGGTTACTGAAAAAAATCCAATATCTGGTGGGAAAGGGAATTACCGATGTGACTGAAATGAGATGACACTTGAGGGAATTCCTCACCAATGAGCTGTTCTGTGGGCAACAACTACTGCCTGAATACAATCATCGCTTCTTCCCAACTCTGAAAGATCTTCACAATCACATCTATAGAGCCATAGTACAGTTGAGATTCTCAAAATGTGATCAGACCAATGTGGCAGCAAAAGTGAAAGAGTGGCGAAGCCAGCATCCTGATGACTATTTCTTCTTTCGTCCATACTCAGACAAGATGCCTGAGGATGAAATAGTTCCACTTAATCTAGAGAATGAGAGTGATGATGAAGCAGTGCAAGTT
This sequence comes from Pachyseris speciosa, assembly GCA_016490735.1. NCBI lineage: Eukaryota > Metazoa > Cnidaria > Anthozoa > Scleractinia > Pachyseridae > Pachyseris > Pachyseris speciosa. The sequence goes on along the minus strand of JAEMWC010000030.1, from coordinate 990,495 downwards.
ACTAGCCCTGCCTCAAAGCAAGCACTACTATTTGTCCATCAAACTGCTTGGCAGAGAAGGTTGTTGTCCAGATATGGCAACATCTGTCTTTTGGATGCAACCTATCGCACAACAAGGTATTCACTACCACTGTTCTTCATTGCAGTTAAGACCAATGTTGATTACCAAATTGTGGCATCATTTGTAATCCAACACGAGACAGCAGATGCAATCAAGAAAGCACTTAAAATTCTAAAGGGCTGGAATCCAGATTGGAAACCAAACTACTTCATGACAGACCTTAGTTGAGCCTGAGATACAGGCTGTAGAGGTCATCTTTCCAGGTAAAAATAATAATTCAATCAAATGAATGTTTGTTTCATGTATTTGCTCGGCCCCACAAGCCATTGTGCTATAATGTAAATACTGCAGCGGATAAATAAAGGTCATTTATTTTCTCTTTTACTGTGGATGTGTGGTGGACTGTCAGGCTAGATAAAGAATTTAACCAGAGAAGCTAGTATCAGTGTGTTTGTTTTCTTGAGACCAAAACAGAATTTCAGTCAGTATAAGATTGAGTGGCATATTCATAAAAGGATGACATCTGCAATTTGCAAGTTAAGTACACAAAACACACACCCACACACATTTTGTGGATAAACTACATTCATTTAACTACAATACAATACATGATAAGTTTCTTACTATCTATGAATGAACAAGTGGACGTTTCCCAAAAAATATAATTGACAACATGAAATAGGCTTTAAGTTACATGTAGCTCAATCAAACAAAAACTCCGGACAGCCATCATTGTGCAACAATGTCTTGTAGAAACCAGGGTGCACTTGTGTGACTTCCACCGAGAACAAGCATGGGAAAGATGGGTGTCTAAGACTTCAAATGAGGTGTCACATGTTAAAGATGAAGTCCTTTCTCGTCTGCGTAGAATTGCTTGGGCAGAGACCAATGATATGCTCACTAAAGCAATTAAAGATCTCAAGGCCAGTGATACCTGGAAGCAAAACAAAAAGCTTCAACAATGGTTTACTCGTACATGGCTTACTCAGCTACAGGTAATGTGAACTTGGATAACAGTCAGATATACTTAATGACTGAATAGTACAGAGGGCAGATAACTGGGAATTGCTAATCAAGTGATAGGGGTGCTCTAATCTTTCATTTCTAAATGAGACCATTACAGGCAGCAGATCCTTTGTTTGTGGTTATTAAAATTTAAGGTAATTTTCACCCTTAAGTGACTTGCACATTTTTGGCCCAGCAATCAGATGTACGTCTTCTATTGTGTTTTTACAGCTTTAATTACTATTTGTACTGAATTAATGTTTCTACTACTTTTTAAACTTTTCCACCACATTTACCTCACAGATGTCCTCTCATATAAAATTTGAGAAAATTTCCCGCGTACGCGAACAATTTAAGGGCAAATATCCTCATGGGCATGTTAAAACTTTGTTTAAATGACAAAATTTATTCTTAACTCCTGCATCCCAACCAATTGATCATAACCCTTATGTCCAACTTTAAGGTCGGCACACATGAGGGGACTAGTCCCTGTGACTAGTCCCCGCGACTAGTCCCGGGGACCAAGTCTCTTCGTGTGAACTACCCATTCAATTACAAAATCTAGTCGCAGGGACCAAAATTTGGTCCCTGCGACTTGTCCCACGAATTCAAACCATGTTTGAATTCGTGGGACAAGTCGCAGGGACTTGTCCCCTCAAATTATGCTGGTCCCTGCGTGTGAACTGTTCGTGGGACTAGTCCCTGCGACCAGTCCCTTTGTGTAAACTCTTCAGGGGACTAGTTGCAGGGACTAGTCCCTGCAACTAGTCCCCTGAAGAAAAACCAGGGGACTAGTTGCAGGGACTAGTCCCTGCAACTAGTCCCCTGAAGAGTTTACACAAAGGGACTGGTCGCAGGGACTAGTCCCACGAACAGTTCACACGCAGGGACCAGCATAATTTGAGGGGACAAGTCCCTGCATCTTGTCCCACGAATTCAAACATGGTTTGAATTCGTGGGACAAGTCGCAGGGACCAAATTTTGGTCCCTGCGACTAGATTTTGTAATTGAATGGGTAGTTCACACGAAGGAACTTGGTCCCCGGGACTAGTCGCGGGACTAGTCGCAGGGACTAGTCCCTCCGTGTGTGCCGACCTTAATACGTGAACAGATAAGTAAAACTGAACAAATTCTTATGGAAAAAAAGAGAAGTATCTCTCACCTGAGCTGCAGGGGCCATTTGAAGGCTGTGAATAAGTTGGACATCACGAGATGAGCTTAGATAACATCATTCAGAAGGTCTGGTTCAAGAGAGAAATGTACGCCTACAAAATGATTGAGGGTCGCGGCAAAGTATGCCGGCCGAAAGCGCATTTTTAGTTTCATAGATTACAAATTCTTGGAAAAAGATACGAGTAAGCAGTAGACTTGTACAAAAGATGGGGACCCAACCGTGGAGAAGTACTTGTGACGAATTTGATATGCAAATCAAGTCATTGTGCATAATTAATGAGGTCCTTTCGATCCCTGTGAACGAGTGCTAGATTTCCAGTGTTTACTAGTTCCAGTCCATTCCGAGGTGACGTGGCTCACGCGAAGCTAAAGTCGTAAGGTTCACTCTATTTCACGTGAAACGTGAAACGGCAAGCTGGCGTTTGACGTTTCACGTGAACGCGGTGCTAAATCTCTCTATTGTTTTGTTTTCTTCGGTCAGGAGAAAATTACCATTTTACTGCTCACAGCGCAGTACAGTGAAACACTCATTCAGAATAATCATGCCCTTCAACTTACCTTGTTTTCTCTTGGCCGTCGGGACGAAAAACTCGCTTATCCTCTTCATTCTTTCAACAGTTTGACTAACACAAGTTGCGTGTTTTACCTGGGGATTTCCCTCAAGACTTGGCCGAGCAGGAATGAGAACGAAATAGTCACTTCAATTCCGTTTAAATGAAGAGGGGAAACCAATAAAATATCCCGCCGCTCAATAAGCAAAGAAAAACGAGTTATATGGCCGTTTTGAAGAATGTAATTGATTATTCTGTTATCCTCTAGTCAGTATGTTCATGAGATGCCTTAGTAAGAAAAATATATAATACAGTAGTAAAAAAAATCGCCAATATTGATCTCAAAGTACCGGACGTGGAATGGCAAACGACCGGACGAAAAGTCCGGCCTCCGGCCTCAAATGAAAACCCTGTCGAGGTTGCCTGTATTAAGAGTTACGGCTGCCTGCCTGGCCCCAGTTTGTTCAAAGAGCGGATAACTATATCCAGTGGATAAGTCGCTGTCCAGCGGATAAATTGTATCACAACTGATGCATTTTATCCGCTGGATAGCGACTTATCCGCTGGATAGAGTTATCCGCCCTTTGAACAACTGGGGCCTGATACATAGCCCCAACGAGTGCCTTGCCCTGTGTTGTTAACGGTCACTTTAAACGCCTTAATAATTCTTTTTCTACTGACAAGAAGCTCTGACAAAATAAATAGAGGTATCAAACTGTCACTGGCTAATTTGTCGTGAGTAGTTTTTCCCTGGCGTCATTGGTCAAATTTGACCTTTGATATTTGTTTAAGGGGTTGAATTCACATTGAAGGTTAATCTGCCCAAATCGATTAGCGATTAAAATACAGGTATATGGGTGTATATATCGAGTGTTATTTAAAATACAGGTCATCAACACAAAGGCGATTTAATATTTCGTTGATACTATAGACGTTATTCATAAATGGCTGCCAATTCTTTTGTACTTGTGCAAATTAGCCTACCAAACCTCGTTACCATGTGCTAAATTGAAAAGAATTCTTGCACTAATATGAGGCTTGGTAGGCTAATTTGCACAATAACAAAGGAAAAATAAAACAGCCGCCATTTATGAATAAGGTCTATATGTTTGCATTTCTTAAATTTGAATTCAGCTGCCATCTTCCTCGTGTGTGTTACAATCGTCTTTGATGTATGAATGTTTTTATAGTGGAAGCAGCAAAGATTCCAATATTTGCACAGCCTTTTGGTATGAGTGTCTGGCGATAATTAGATATGCAAAACTAGAATTATAATTTTTATAGCCCGCCATTATATAATCAATATCTCTCTATTTCCTAACTCTGTTTTATATTTTATATTTTTAATGCTTATCGGAGAGTGTTAATTGGGATCACCATGGTAATATGGGCACAGCTCAATGCCTTACTGTATTCGTCAGTTTACAATTGCTATTTTTATTCATCGCCAATTGACGCGTTTGTAACCTGTTCTGGTTTGCTTTACCCACGCCAAGCGAAAATATATTCCAAGACGTATCTTTTTTCAAAAGCTGCCGCAGAGATATCTTATGCAGTATTCAATGCTTACAGATTTTAGCTAGCATTTCTTCGTAATTGCTTTAATTGGTCATGACCATTATGTGACCATTTGCTGTTTTTGTTTTGATAGTAGGATTAATATTCAAACAGGCAGTCGCGAAACATGCAAATCAGCCTTTAGTTGACCATGGCTTTCTTGCGCGGCAAATAAACTACCACAGATTTTCAGGTCGAATTCTGTTGGAAGACAAGTAATTTGTGTAATGTCATATCACAGTTCCATATCGAAAAAAGTTTTGGGCACAGTGTTTATATTTTGTTTAAAGTGCAAAATATGACGAAACCGTATTTCGGAAAACCATTAGCACCGACAAGATTTCGTGCGGAATGAAATTCTCTGCGATTCCAATATTCAGCTAAAATTTCCCAACAGATCAATTTGTGTTTGTTCAATTGAAATGAGAACAACAAAGCGGATTTCTTTGTTGGCGAAAATTTCTGTTTATTCATTACTTTGCATTACAATTTTTAGTTGACCATCGCCTGTGTTTAGTTTTACATCGCTGAACATATATATATAAAACCTTTAATGGGGGGATGCAGAAACTGAAACGGCGGTCACTGTAGGGTGAGAAGGAAACAAAAGAGGCAGGTTATTTTACATCCGCCCCCGATTGCACGTTTTGCTTGTTTATTTTGCTGTGGACATCCCCGCAAAGGCAAATGAATTTCAATTCCTGCGTCGCATTTCACATCTTTCCCTCTCGTTTTCTTTGCTTCTTCGCGAACTTTCTCTCGGACGTCATTTCCCCAAACGCCTGGCATATTATTGCGTAACTCTTCTTCGACTTTCGTTATTTCTTGGCAAGGTACTCTTTTCTGGAATCGGAGCATCTTTCTCTCAAACGGCCTACCGCTTTCAACGTCCATACTCTCGGTGAAAGCAGTCGTTTTCTTAAAGCCGCGTTCTGTCAGAGCGGCCTGGTGTAGTTTTCTCTGCACTTCCTCATGGCTCGCCGTGTACCCGTGGTCGAAAATACGTACGTCGACCTTCCGTTTCGCACTTGTGGTCTGCACTTCTGTAAACAAAGAAGGGTGACTAATTTTAGAGCTGAATGTAGTCGGGAAGAAAGAAAGGAATGACGGAAGTTACTCTTGCCAAGAAAAATATGGGTTGATTCTCCTGAAGAAAAATTTATATGCTTAAGTAACGTATTCAGGGACTCCGCGGGCGGAGAGCAATTATTTTATTATTTAATCACAATTACTGATTAAAGAAGGGCAATGCTTCTCGAATTAGCATCGTTATTTGGTCTTGAAAGAATACTAAATGTGTCTTTTTAACATGATTCTTATGCGCTTAATTGTTACAATTTGTGAGCGGATGTAATCTAAGAGCCATTGAGGACTACGTAAAAATTGGCCCAAGGAAATTCTCTGTTTATCTGTATAATCTATAATTATCACACCCGCTCTTAAACGGCGAATAAAAGCCAAAAAACAAAGAAAAATGATAATGATAACTAAATATCAGGCCTTTGTAATGTCACGGTAATTATAAGGGTTAAGAGTTTCCCCATGTTTGAATCCGAAGGCCTTCAACAACGAACCCGTAACGTGTAGAATTCACTTTGGCAGTTAAATTGGTAGTTGAAACTAACCTCGCACTCCAGTTGAGGCCAGGAGAATGATAAATAGCGAGATATTGCCCATTTCCTTGGTCAAATTGCTGTTAAATCGTAAACGATGATTGCCCTTTAGACCGTGAAAAAGTGCTGGTTTTATCGCCACGTCAGAATCAGTCTAATATTATGTAGATCAACTTACTAAAAAGGAACTAGCTCTTACGGACGTCCTCAAATGCCCACCTTATAGCAATTTAATGAGCATTTATCAAATATGGATGTGCATCCTTAATCTCACTTGGATTATCCTCAATAGCATTCTAATACCACTGACTATTTTAGTACCACTATGAATTCGCATAATCATTGCAACCTGAAGCATATCCTAAATAATCGGCTAAGGAAATATTTTTAACTGATTACGTCACGACGGGTTATGCTTGAGGGCGAATTTGATAAGGAAGCATAGAAAACGTAGACGACTAGTGTGATTGTTTTGGGATAAATTATTGCATCGGAAAACAACGATATCTTACATTTTAGGTGTTAGTTACAAATTATACACATTATTGGCCATAGCACATGGTTATAATGTACCAGCGATTTTTGTACTCCTCTTAATTTTCTCTGACTTTGACTTGTTTATATTGATCACATGATGTCCACCATTCATCAGCGGAAAGACATAATTCCTCCCGCGAAAATACCCGGATGAATAGTACGCGTCACCAGGAGAACTTGTACTTTTATCTTATAAATTTACTAGTAGTAATCGTAGATTAGAGAGTGCCCTCGAATCTTGCTAGGTTTGGTAACTGTTAAAATAGCTATGTATGATAAGTTTTGCATTTGAAAGCTGACACGGTGTTTTGTGTCATGGCTGTCGTTGGTTTTATGTTATTTGTTTGGTATGTTTCTATTGTAGGATAGTATTATTTGGCGTTTTCCTTTAAAATGGGGGTGGTAGTGTAGCGCCGTTGCACACAAGTTTCAGCTAAAAGAGCGGCTTAAGTAAGTCCGACTTTTTTCACGCAATATAATAATTTTTCATATTTTGAATACAAACAAACAACAACCTCCATAGATCATTTTATCACGCAGCATTTAGTAAATATGCGAGGTTTCATAAGAATCTGACGCAAACCGCTGGTGATCTCATGAACAGCTGGCTGTCATATTTTATGCTTCATTTGCATACCGTTTTCAATGCAATGTATTTTGTGGTCCACTTATAAAAATTACTTTTAAACGAGATGAGTTCACTAAATTGCAATCGAGTCTCACAAGTATGAGCGCAGAGAGAAGTTGAATCTCCTGAGAAAAGCAGCTGAAATGACACATCACAACTGACACAACTCGCTGTGGAAATTCGAATAAATCAACAAAACTTCACTTACCTTGTGGAAAACTGCGAAAAGCGAAAATATGATGCAATAGCTGGCTGCAATCTTTCCACCTCGAGCGGGGATTTCAACACATTAGCACATGAGATCGAGGCTATATGTGCCACACAGTCAGTCCAAAATGGCGCCCAAGCGCTCAAATCCGCCTTGCATCAAGATCGATACCCGCGGGACTGGTCCACAAAACCCGCGAGAAACGACACGATTAGTATGCGTTCTCCTTCGTCGAACGCAATTAACAAACAGTTCTCTTACATTGCTTTTTTACAATTTACGTTCATTCCGCGTTTTATTTCAAGTGTTGCAACTTAGCTTTCGCGCCACCTGTTGAATTGCCAAGCTGCAAACTGTTCCAAAAGCTATTTTTCAGTGGTTTTTGCTTCTATCGTGGGACTGTAGTTATGATATCCAGTTGACCCTTAGAAATCTGATATTTCTAAAACTAGCACATAAGCCCTCCAAGCTTCTCCTTAGCTCTCGGGCCAATATTTGTTTTAAGAATATCAAATTTCCACTCGGCAATATGAATCAACAGTCCTGCGACAGAAACACATTTCTTTCCAACATTTCTCCCACACGGCCCCACAAGCTTGCAGCTTTAATTTTTAACCGTGTATAAGTAGTTTCTTTACCTTTTTTTACACTAAATTGTTTTAAAAATAGTCACTAACCAATCAGACTCATGTATCCACAATAAAGACCATAGTGACTATGTTCCCATTATGTATTGCTAACGAGTTCAATTGATTAAATACAAGTGAAGCAATATTCTTATCGTCAATCAAATACTAGACAAAGGCGAGTATAAAGTGGACTATTTTGAGTTCATTCGAATTCAAATAGCCATTGACTAATTGGTCTCTGTTCTCAACTAATTGCCAATTTGATGTCATTTTGGTTCGGAAATGACCAAATTCGGGTCAGACCTCTTTTAGAGTTGATTATGTTACCATGATATTTCTGTGTTGTCTTCAAAAGAGCCTTTCTGGAAAGAGAAGTTTCCATGCATTCAACGTCGTTTCCCGGGTCCTATCACTCCGATGCCAGGGGCGTAGCCAGAATATTTCCACAGGTACGCACAATTTTCGAAATCTCCCTCTCCACCATACCCCCCTCCACAAGTCTCCAATCGTGCCTTCATTAAATTTTCTTTTACCATCAGCATGCCGAGTTTATGTCGTAAGCGTATGCGTGCTTACTTACCCATGAAATATTACCTAAGTCTGTGTTCCTATTTTGAGTTTATTGAAGTGCTTCGCTTGTACCACATTGCACATTGCCAGGATTGTTTTCCATGTAAAAGCACCTACATATCCTTAATTGAACCCTAGTTAAGTTTCATTTAGGTTAGCGCTTCTTAGAAATTTACAAAAAAAAAAAAAACAAACAAACAAACAAATAATCAATGTGTACATGTATACATCTCCATGAACTATAGACCAAAATCCTGAGGCTATGTAAAATGTAACTGTCTATGTCTTTCGGGGCCGAATCTATGATTTATTTGAAGGGGGTTCGATTATACGACCGCTGAAGGCAGGAGTTTCTAGGGGAGTGTCGGGGGAATGCTCCCCTGGGAAATTTTGAAATGTTAGTCCTCGGAAATGCTATTTCCAGCTTTCTCAGGGGCAGTAAATTTAAGTCAACTCTTGCGTCAAAACGAAAGAATATGCTGAAACGATCGACATTTATCGATGTACATTCCAATTTATATTTACAAATCTATGTCGAATTCAGTTGATTTCACATAAGCAATTGAATTCAGGCTGAACAGGCTTGGACTTCTATGCAACTTTGTGCTTCATTACTGAAAGCTGAAGAAACAAGGAGCTAATCCTAGCAATAAGCTCACCAAAGCTTATCTTAGCGTGATGCATCAGGTATGTCGACATCGGTATGTTATTATATATTATGCAGATCCAAACGCTAAATTTGCTTCTGTGAGCGACATGCTCTGTTGCTTTCGCTACCTTACCTTATTTTATTTTTTTCACCAGAGTTTTGAGGTAACTGCAAGTACTTTTAGACGTTATAATTAACGCCTCAATTTTAGGTTAAATAATTACGCATTTGAGCAGCCTCGAAACGTGTGGCATCCAAAACTAATTTTTAGCACATTTTCAAAAAATTCCAAAATGTTTTTTTATGACATCTGTTCTTCACAGTTTTATCAAACTATTATTTTTAGCGGAGTCGACCGAATCCCCCCCGAATTGAACCACCCTTGGATCCACAGTCCGCACCAGGCTTTTTTTTTTGGGGGGGGGGGGGAATTTACCAAAAACAAAAAACCCGTCAATTTGTATATGTCTCCATCTCCAAGAACAATAAATCAACTTCCTGGGCCCTATGAAAAATTTAACTGCCCATAGCTTTCATAGAAGTTATAACTGGTTTTCCGTTACAGGCACAAAGCTCATCTTGTATTTCTTTCCAATAATTCTGAAATGACCTCATTACAGCGGTTACCAGTCACACGCGCCCTCCAACGGCTTTTTCCTTTATCGAAAACTAAGTTTTGGTGGACGTCAATCATATGTATCCATGACAATAACGGGGTGTCTTTTTAACGAACTACTCGCAGAGTACCTATAAAGTTTCTCTTTCATCTTTACTTGACTCGTCGATAAACAGAAACTGTTCTGGTTGAAACTGAGAAGTAAATCTTCTGAACCATGTGCCTTTTCGTTCGTCTCGCTCACGGGCAATGATTTGAGGCTACAAATTTACGAACAGTGTACGGCAACCACAACAAATTGAGAACTAAATAATAACCTTTATTACAGGATGAACTACAAAAATTTGACTGCTAATCTCTTGCGGCTTTCAGTACCTTTTTTACTGTCAATCCCATCTGTCGTATAGTTCTGCTGAGGGATTGCATTGCATATGCCTCACCTCTCTCGTACTCCAACCACGCTTGCGACTCGTCAAGATATCTTATAGCATAACGAATGACAGGAATTTCTGCGGCTAAAATAATCTACATCCGTAAAAAGCTGATAAAAGTCAACTTCCAAACAACTCGACTCATTTTCTGAGGCCAACGTTTTCAGCTACCTGATATTTTTCGTTTCTTTCAGTTGATCTTCTCTTTGGCGGATCGCTTCCGGCTCCAGTGTTTACGTACAATCTAATCGCCTTCTTCACAAACGTTTTGCTCCCAAAAAGTGTTTCTGCATGCTATGTGATTCAAGGCTGACCATGTTGTCTCGACATAATAATCCTCCATCGCAACGAATTAAACTGGAAACGACTTTGTCAGTAATAACTGAGCGATTTATACCTGATCACAACGACGATTGAACATAGCCGTGAAACTGACACGAAACGAGGACTATATTGTCATGGAAACATTTGATTGACGTCCACCAAAACTTAGTTTTTGAAAATGGGAAAAAATCGTTGGAGGGCGCGTGTGACTGGTAAGCGCTGTAAAGTCGATTTTCTCATGTTTATGAAGTTATATCACGGATAGCGAGGACTACCTAGCAAGTGACATAGCGCTCCGGCTTGAGCCTCGTCACGCTACTAAAGCTTTGCTTTAGTTTCTTCTTTCTGCTCTGTCATTTTGTCAGTGCCGATGGCAAAGTAGCAATCTGTAATTGATTTTTTGGCCATGGAAAGCTTAGCAGAGCGAAGGCAGGCCGATCCAAAGGTTATCATGGCAAGAAATGAGGGACATTGGGGGCGGAGTCACTTCAGAGCAGTCTAGAGAGCTGTCAATTACTTTCTTTCTTTGGCGAGATGCTATTGGATGATCGTTGCTATAGAAATTCGCAGCGGTTCGAAATTCAAAAAAAATTAGATGGTGGCCCCGTCGAGTAATCTAGGGTTGTCTGCAACAGCGAAGCAATAAAGATAATAAAGAAAGTTTGTTATCTGGAAAATTTCCACTAATAAATGAATCGACTTTTGGCTGTTTAGGCGAAATATCGGACATTCTTGGCGTATGAAAGTGTACTGTACTTCGAACGATCACGGCGAATTGATAATTTGATTTCCTCCTGTTTAATTTTCCCGCTATCTCGCCGCAAGGATTTGTTGTCATTCTCAGACTTTTACCGCGGGTTTCTATCCATAAAAAGCCTGGGAAAGAGAACGAATACCGTTTCGCACAAAAAACCATCGTCGCTTCGCTCCTCGGTTTTTCGTGTCTCAACAGTATTCGTTTGACGCCGGTATACTACTAGGAACAACACCTCGCCACATTTGTCTTTTCCAACCAACGCCTTGTGCACGGCAAGCCCACTCATCCATTCAACCTTTCTTAAACCAACACCTTGCGTACGAAAACCAAACGTCATACCCTATTGAACAAGTGCGCCGTATGCACAACCGTGTCACACCCTATTGAACAAGTGCGTCGTGTGGGTAAGCACGACACAGCGTATTGAACAAGAGAGGCGTGGGGTAAGCCGATGGAAACCGAGCCAACGCGAGAGCCGATTGCGCACCTTGTTGAACAAACGCCGCCACAGCGCATTGAACAAGCGCGACGCGGGGTTAAGTCGATGGTGCGTCCTATTGAACAAACACAGCGAGGGTTAATCCATCGAACCCAGCCGGAAAATTTTTCCAGCGACCATATAGGCAGGAGAATGGCAACATCCCCACGCAAAGCGGAACAAACCGAAGCAACAGAGTTGTACGACGAGGCTGCCATCTTGGCATATCTCGACATGGTGTTTGGGGAGCGGCCTGTGCCAGTACCCCGCAGAAAGAGGCCACCAGTTCCCGTCCCTCGCAGAAAGAAGCCAGTCGAGGAGGAGCCATTCTTTGAATGGCTCAACAGAATGTTGGCGTAGAAAGAGAGACCGCTAGAACCACAGAACCAGAGAACTACAGCTTACAATGGGAATTATTCCTCGCCCATCCAGACGGCGAGTAACCGAAACTTTTGCCCCCATTGAATTTCAAGGCGTGGAAAAAGAAAGTCGAAATCGCTATATCCTGTAGCAAATCCCCGAACAAGATCTCGCCGACAATCGCGATCACACGCGAGAAATGATGGAACTTCTTCGCCACAAGGTCGACACTTCTTTCTTCTTGAGACACACAACCACCAATGTTCTTTGCAACGTTGAGACCAACGACGAAATGGAATTCCAAGACAACAAAGACACCCGCTCCCCGTGGTTCAATAACATCGCAGCCGCGGAAGAATGGTTGAGGCAGCAGGAGAAAGAAAGGCTGGAGCAGCAAGTTGCTCGCCCCAATACAAAATGGGTCTTTGAAAAGTAGCATCACCTTGACTTCAAAGTTTTGTTTGATCAACAACCTCTTCTGGGAACCGGCCCACTTCCAGCCTGGTTGCGTAACTTGGCAAGAGGCAACCACGCCATGATTTGTCTCGACACTTTCCGCGACAACCTTTGTTTCTGGCGCTGCTTGGTAGTGTATCGTGGTACAAGGCCCGACAGATGCGAGCGGGCTTGTCGCGAGTTGGCACAAAGCTATCTCGATCTTCCCACGCGCCCACAAGACACAGCCAAAACTTTGGACAACATTGAAAGGCATTTCAACAAGCTTCTCCCTCCAACCAAAGGGCTTGGCATTCGTTTTTACGAGCCCGAGCCAACAAACAACAAACCCATTTGGCATCTGCGGCGAAATCCAAACCCCAAGTTGAAATTCTGATATTCTGACAATTGGCATTTACGAAGGGCATGCCTTCTATATTCGGGACATTTCCAAACTCACAAACGTGTACAGATGTGCTCAATGCGAGCAGAGATTCACAAGACTTGGGGATCTCCACCGCCACGCAAACGGAAGATGCGCCAACGGTGAAACAAAAATTCGCTGCTGGTCGAAACCAGTCGAAAAGCCCGCAACCACATTTGAAAAGGCTTTCTTCCCACGAAACACAAAGTTCTCCGCCACTGCCTGCCGTTGGTTGGAAAAAGAGGCAGAAGAACGAGATGTCCACCACGCGCTTTGTGGGCATGGAGGCGAGAGGCATATCGAGAAAAGCTTTTTGGATGGGTACAACCCCACAACCAAAACGGTCTTTCAATTTCACCGCTGCGCATACCACGGCTACCACCGATGTTTTCCCGAAGACAGAGACGAACCGTTCAAGGACGGGGACACGCTCGAAGATCGCTGGAGAAGAACCCGAAATCGCACTGCGCAGCTTCGCGAGGCTGGCTTCGAAGTTGTGGAGAAGTGGGGCTGCGAGGTTGGCCCTCTCACCAGAAAATACCACCGCGAGGAATTCACAGAAAGCTATCCTCACGCAATAACCTACGACTTTGAAGCATTTTGGGACAGCGACCGCCGAAAAGAACAGACGCCGTCCCTCACAATCGAAAACGTATACACCCCAATTTCTGTGTCCATTGCCGACACATTCAACCGAGAGCCCATACACATTTGCAACAAAGACCCCCACACATTGGTCTTTCTGTTTTTGGAAGAGTTACACCGGCGAGGGGAGAAAATCCGAAAGGCTGTAAGAGCAAAGTTTTCCCCTCCCGACATGGATTTTCTTCCAAAAACACAACGCATCGAAGATTGGTGCAACCAAGTCCAAACCCTCGGGTTCAACTCTGGCAAATACGATTTGAACCTGATTCGAAACCAGTTCGTGGGACAACTTTGCGCAGGGAATACAAAGGTGAAAGTGGGGAAACAAGCCACCCAGATCATGTACCTTCTCGAACCAAATTCTCGACTCCTCGACATTGTCAACTACATCGGTCCTGGAACCAGCTACGACAAATGGGTGAAAGCATTCGGATGTGAGGGAGAGAAGTCGTGGTTCCCATACGACTGGTTCGATTCACCTGACAAACTCAATTTCCCTGGGCTTCCCCCTTATTCCGAATGGTATTCCAAAATGCGCAACGAATACATGCTGACAGAAGAAGAGCACGCAAGATGTGTCCAATTGTTCCGAGACAGGGGAATGAAAACGTTCGCCGACTGGCTGGAATACTACAACAACTTGGACGTAACCCCAGACCTGGAAGTGCTGAACAAAATGCGGCCCTTCTACACCGAGAAAGGAATCGACATCTTGAAAGACGCGGTGTCGATCCCCGGGGTAAGCATGCACTATCTCCTCCGAGGCGCAATCGAACGAGGGTCGGACCTTTGGACCCCAAGGAAAGAAGCTTTCGACATGTTGAAAGGGGCGGTGGTCGGTGGGTCAAGTATTGTTTTCACAAGGTACCACGAAGCTCGAAAAACAACAATCTGAGACCACCAATATCAAAACCCCCACCTTTGCCAGAAAATCCTCGGCTACGACGCCAACGCGTTGTACCTGTCGACAATGGCACAGGACATGCCTTGCGGCCCGGAAAAAGTTTCTCACTTCAAAGAGCCGACTAGAGCCCCAGATTTGTGTACAGACTTCGAAACGGTATTTAGTTCGGCTTCGCAGAGGTAGACATCGAAATTCCCAGGTGTTTGTGGCCCAAGTTCGAGGAAATGTGTCCATTCTTCCACAACACAGAAGTACCGGCCAAAGCTGTCCCCCAACATATGTTCGACTATCTGGAGAGAACCGGAAGGGCTCGTGGGAATGAAAGGAAGTTGGTCGGCGCGCTTTCTGCAAAGAAGATACTCCTCTTCGCCCCTCTGCTGCAGTAGTACATCGACCACGGCGCACGGATAACAGCAGTGTATCGCACAATCGACTACAAAGCCGCCAAACCTTTCACTTGGTTCGTGGAAGAAGTCACAAACAGCCAGTCGAACCGGCGACACCGACAAAAGCAAAGCGCTTCTCGCTGACATGTTTAAACTGTTGGGGAATAGCGCGTATGGGAAAATGATCGAGGCAGTCGAGCGACAAACAAACGTCGTGTACACGAAAGACGAAAAGACTGTCGACAATGCGAAGTCCCTTCTTCGAGGATCTCGAGGAAATCGGCGATGCGTACGAGATGGAAAGACGAAAGGCAAAGGTGACGATCGATCGCCCCTTCCAGATTGGAATCGCAGTGTACCAACTCGCAAAGCTGCGGATGCTGGAATTCTACTACGACTTCCTAGACAAGTACGTCGACCGAAAAGACTTCGAGCTGATGCAAATGGATACCGACAGCAACTATCTCGCTATCTCGGGGGAGAAGTTGGAGGATATCGTGCTTCCGCGCATGCGAGAGGAATTCGAGGCCGATAAAAAGAATTGGTTGGCGTGGGACAAGTAGAGCGGCCGGACGCCGGGGCTGTTCAAACTCGAATGCGTGGGAGAACGGATGATTGCGCTCTGTTCGAAGTGCTACTTCGTGGGTGTCGACGGAAAGTACGCGAAGTTCTCCACAAAGAGAATGTCGAAGCGGCAAAACGAAATTCGGTGGGAGAGGTTTCAAGCCGCGCTCGAGGGACACAAGGACATGACGGAGAACACAGGCTTCCGAATGCACGAGGGGATCGAGATGGTTACATATCGCCAGAAGAAACTGGGACTCTCTGCCTACTACGACAAGCGATACGTGTTGCCCGACGGAATACACACAGAACGTATTGAGTTCCGCCTTTTGAACGAATGAGTTTCGACGTTATATGGAGCAGCAAAACATAATTCCTGTTTGCACACAGACGCAAAGACCGACAAGAATCATTGTTTGCACAAGATGCAGGGGATGTGAATTACATGATGCCTGCTTGGTTTGTTTGCGAGAAGACAAATTGCACAGATTACCTGAGTTCTCAACATTTTATTCTGACAAGTACCATGAAATTATTCCAAGGAATTATTGCGAAAGCAAGAGATGGGTTAAGAATCTCAAAAGTCTCAAGTGAGGTCGGTCGAGGGCAACTCTGTGTTTGGTGGAACAACCATCAATTCTTCCCGCACGAAGCTACGTTTTGGCCCGCCTCGAATCCAATACAAAACAGGTTGGTTCCTTTTTTTGATTGCCCACTCGACGGGGTAAGTTCGCAAAGACCAAACAGGATCAGTGGCTCTTTGCACACCTCCCTCCAACTCCCCCGGCTGGAAAAGAAACCGAACGCGTGTTTCCAAGAGGGAGCTTTCTTTCTTCCTTGCCGACAGGTCTTCCGTACGGAGCAGTGGCAGGTTCTGCGAATACCCTCTGTCGTTTTATCGCATCGACAGGTTTGGCGTCTATCAACCGCGTTGTTTGGTTGTTGTTCGCAGCAACGACCCGCGGAAGCCGCTGTACCCACGCCACAGCCCGCTCCCCCGTCGGGCAGGCGCATCTCAACTGCGTATTGGTGGCGAAACAACCACTCTGCCAGCGTTCGGTTCCACCGCTCCACAATTGCTTGGTCGCGGTGCACTTCGGGATGCCCGCGTCGGATGGCTGAGCCATACTTCGCCATCGTTTGCGAGACAGCACCCATGAATTCTCGCCCCGGGTCGACTTGCAGCAGTTTCGGCCATTGCAGCGGACCGCGTTTGTAAATTTTCTCGAAAGCCGCAGCAACCTCCTCCGCGCTCTTTGTGGAGAGAGGCTCGGCCTCTTTGTATCTGCTCGCCACATCCACAACCGTCAGTTCGTACTTCCAAAGTTTGCCCCCAACCCTGTCGTGCGGCAAGAAAAGCAGGTCAGCCTGGTGCAACGCGTTGGGAATGGACACGTCGAACTTCGGGCGAGGAATTTTCAAAGGTAGTGGGAGAAAGATTTGCCAAAAAGCCTGTCTGTGCAACCATCTCTTCGCAACCGCTTCCGGGATTCTGGCTTTTTTCCCCAACTTTTTTGCCGCATCCCACCCCTTCCAATACCCTTCCGGGCTGTAATAGATCCGCGAAAGCCGCTGCTCTTCCCTTCCCGGGGTGGCTCCCGCAGCTACGGCTCCTGGATAAAATGGAATGGATATGGGAGAGGTATTGGGAGCCTGTTTGATCCCCGGTTTGTTTCGCGGAGGGGGTGTTGGTTCCCAAGTTTGCAACTGACACAAAGTTTTTGAAAGCTTTCGGCAAAGCCGTTCCCCCACACCATGGTTTCACAGATGTTCTCAAGAAAACCCTGCGCAACTACTTATGGAACGGGTGTGGATGTACATAAATTGCTTGGGAAACTTCCGGCGCCAAAAGGTGGTTGGACCCTCCCCGGCCACCATTACACCGGACCTTACAATCCCTTGCATCATCAGCTGAGCTTTGACCCTGAAACGGGTGATATCTTGGAAGTATTACAGAAACCGACTAGCTCCACCGACGCGGTGGCAATGCAGCATGACGTTGATTACAGCAGTTGTGATTTCCGTGCAAAGAAGTATGGCGAGGACGAAAAAAATGCAAGCATGTTGCTGATCGAAAAATGGTTCGAGCTTTGGATGCGGTTCCGTGGAAAGAGAGACAATGGGGGCATGCTTTGGCGCGAAATGCTATCAACACGAAAGAGAAGTTGGGACTTGGTGTTAAAGCTCGAACCAAGCGACAATAGTATCCAAACGCCTGATGATGTTGGACAGCTGCCGCGGAATTTCTTTTGTTGCTTTGTTTGTGAGAGAACAAAGTTCGTTAAATATGTCTGAGAAAGCTTCTTTGTCTTTTTTTGCTTCTTTGATAAGTTTATCTTCAACCAAACAGTCTTGATAAAAATCGTCTACGCTCCTTTCCAATTTCGCGACAATGGCTTTTATTTTGGGTGCAAACTGGTCTTCTTCCACAAACGTTGGGTCGAGAAGATGAGAAGCGGAAATGGTTGCGTCGAACTCTTCAAGCAAAGCGCTAACTATTGCTTTCGCGTTGTCTCGCTAAAAACGCCGTGTAATTTTATGTGTGCCCCCTTTCTTCAAATGGGCATACCTTGCGCAAACATTTGGTCGACGACGCGGTCCATTTCTTGTTGCACCTCGCAAACGATTGGGTGCACGAGTTTGACTTGCACGAAATGGAAAAGGATTACCAACAAAGCAATCATTCCTTACAAAGAGCAACGTTTGTTCAAAAGGCCGACACAACAATCAATCGCAACCAAGACAGCCGTTGTCGTTGTGCTCGGGGAAAGGAGCGGGGTATTTTGCCTCTTCCAACCTGTCTGCTTCTGCTTCCAAAGCGTCCCAGTCTGGTTCGTTTGAATCCTCTTCCTCTTCCGCGTTGTCGAATGCGTAATTGACGTAGGCTTCGAACAACGCGTAAAAAGCAGGGCATTGCGCGCTTGACAACCCAATCGGGAGAGGTGTGGCCGATTGCGAGGGTGTCCTCGAGCTCTTCCATAAAAACGAGCAATGCCTCACGCATTTGCGAAGGCAAAGAGTTCCACAGCTGTTGTGCTCTGGTGTTGTCCATGTGTACACCTATATCCCACTTGTTCAAAAGGGCGTTCAAGGGTGGCACAAAGAAAACTCTTCATGAACAAAGAAGGAGGTGCAAAGAGAATCCAAATAGTTCATTTCATCTTGCGCTTCTTGCAACTCCCGGTCTTTCCGCAGTTTTTCCCCCTCTTGGAACTCTTCTGACTCCATATAAAGTTTAAATTCCTCGCGGTCGCATTCTTCACAAAAATTGATGAATTTTTTATACTCGTCAAAAGAGTCAAACACATTTTGCCGGGCAAATTCAATGTCCTCTGGAGATTCCTCTTCTAGACCAGAAAAATTTTGGCGCGAATTTTGCATACCCTGGGGCAGCGTTTGTTCAACAAGGTGCGCCATCGGCTCTCGCGTTGGCTCGGTTTCCATCGGCTTACCCCCACGCTTCTCTTGTTCAATACGCTGTGTCATGCTTACCCACACGACGCACTTGTTCAATAGGGTGTGACACGGTTGTGCATACGGCGCACTTGTTCAATAGGGTATGTCGTTTGGTTGTCGTACGCAAGGTGTTGGTTTAAGAAAGGTTGTATGGATGAGTGGGCTTGCCGTGCACAAGACGTTGGTTGGAAAAGACAAATGTGGCGAGGTGTTGTTCCTAGTAGATACCGGCGTCAAACGAATACTGTTGAGACACGAAAAACCGAGGAGCGAAGCAACGATGTTCTTTTGTGCGAAACGGTATTCGTTTGACGCCGGTATACTACTGAAGAATGATATAACAAAATGGCCGGCAGTACTTCGAACTTGCACTCGTGGCGCTTCTATGAATACTTACCTTCATCCAAGTAGACTTGAAAAAAGTCCATCTTCAATGCTGATTACCGTGGTGGACCAAAACTGTGATAGAAAAACAGTTCCATGGACGTGAACTACATTGTTTTGGAACAATATTTCTGATTGATAGCAGGGAATTCGTTCCCGCACGGGCTTTGCAAAGTTAGATTTTTCGAAGGCGATTACGACGGCTGGAAAAGGCATTCCGCCATACTTTTCTTACCAAAGAAGAAAGCTCAACTTCAAAGTTCAAAACCGTGGCGGATAAAGCTGGAAGGTGACTAATTTTTGTGTCAAAGAACGACTATTGATGTTAAGAAACGGGCTCAGATTGATACTAGGGAATTCGTTCCCGTACGGGCATGCAAAGTTAGATTTTTCGAAGGCGATTGAGCAGGTAAAGGCATTCCGCCATACTTTTCTTACCAAAGAAGAAAGCTTAACTTCAAAGTTCAAAACCGTGGCGGATAAAGCTGGAAAGTGACTAATTATTGTGTCAAAGAACGACTATCGATGTCAAGAAACAGGATCAGATTGATACCAATGGAAAGTCAAAAGCTTAGAGAGGTATGACAAAAAATTTAATTTTCTTCACTCAAGTCTCTCTATTTATGCCCGCCATGTTTTAGCGTGATTTTTCTAAGTGTCGCTACGAACTGCGCACGCGCGTCCCTCATTTGCTGCCATGAAAACGAGGCGACCACAACGCGTTCACTCTTTACCAGGGGCGTAGCGTCCATATACGCACGTACGCCCGTGCGTACATCTGAAATTTGGACAAAAATGTTTTTCTTATTCCTGGAAAGCATCAGTTTTAAAGTTACCATAAATTGGGACGATTTTTAAATGCCGAATTATACTGGCGTTTGTGTGTAAATCTTTCCAGTATCTTTTCAGGAATCCATACACGGCGAAAAAAGTCATATAGGAGTGAAAAAAAAAGCAAAATCTTTAAAAATTCTTCACATTCAATGAGCACAAGGACGTTGACATTGATGATGTTATAACAGAGTTTGCCCTTCTGAAGAGAAATAGGAAATAGAAGGAAATGGCATTTCCGAGACCCTACATTTCACAACTTTCTGGGGGAGAACGCCCCCACACCCCCTAGTTTGAAGCGCCTTTGGCGCTAGAAATTTTCTTCTCTGTGTGTACACCTTCAAAATCTCACGCTACGACCCTGTTTACCATCCCGCTTGCTTTCTGATCGCTTTTTCCCAGCCTTGTCTGGACCATTCGGTCCGCCAATGAGTCACGTCGCTCCTCTCTGGAAACCGACATTTGGTGTTGAAAAATACCGTCTGTTGTTTTATTAACACTACATCAAAGAAATAAGCAAAGTTAAATGAAAAAAAACTGAGCAAATTGTGTTTTTTACTGACAAAAAAAACAACTTTTATGCATTTGCTTTTTATACATTTGTTTCTTATTTTCTTTTATTTCATTTTTTTTTCCCCACTTTTTCAGGTACGTACGTGCGTACGGTGCGTATAGGTAGCTACTTCCCTTGATGCCGATGGTGGAGTGTAGTCAAAGTCTTGCAGAAAGGCTTGTGAACTTGTAGGTAGACTTAACGATTTCTCTTTCACTGCAACACCCATTTTAGACATGGAAGTGGTCCAGGTTCTTTCACCGATCAAACTAAGAAATTTTCTTAATTCGTGGGAATTATGTAAAACAACAACAACAACGGCAACAGTAGCAGCAACAAAATGTTTATATGGAGCTTGAAATAGAATGAAATTACTAAGAAGATTAACACTAAATCGTTTGTTAGTAGTGCCAAAGATGCGTCTGGTAATTGTATCAACAGGTGTAGCACTGTAATCGTCTTAGAACAACAACAGACTGAAATATGCTGATGAGTTGCAATTGACGTTATACTTCCTACTTCGCATTTTGATCGAAAGTAAAATTGACTAGACAAGAAGCTTAGAATTTTTCGTCTGCGTGATGATCGCAGAATCGCATGATCTGTAAGGTGAATTCAAATTGTAAGATAAAAAAACAAGAGCCGGAATTTTTTGGCCAAATTGTTTGTTTCCTTTTACTAGATCCCAATACTTTTCCAAGCGCACGTACAAATGTAAGTACGCCTACGAACAAGAACAGCGGAACCGCAAACACCGGCACATCAGAACTGTGGAACAGGGATGGGGAGCAGGGATGGCGTAGTGGTGAGAGCACTCGCCTCCCACCAATGTGGCCCGGGTTCGATTCCCGGACTCGACGTCATACGTGGGCTGAGTTTGTTGTTGGTTCTCTTCTCTGCTCCGAGAGGTTTTTCTCCGGGTACTCCGGTTTTCCCCTCTCCACAAAAACCAACATTTTCAAATTCCAATTTCATCTGCTTGTAAAGCGCATTTGATCATATACACATGGAAAATGCGCTATATAAGTTCTAAATTATTATTATTATTTATAAGAAAAACAACACATAAAGCGGTTATAAACATGGTGAAGCATTGCATTTTATGAAATCTGACTTGACGTTTCGTATGTCCCAACATACATTTTCAAAAGTAACCGTTATGAGATTAAACACTCCTCGCAAGTATAAGATCAATCTGATACGCACTCTCACTTATCGCTGCTTCCGAATTTGCTCTACTCCGTCGTTGCTTCAATCTGCTCTCAAGGGTTTACGAAACCTCCTTCTTCAAAATGGGTTCCCTCTGGGAATAATCAATTTTCACATGAACGATGTCCTAAAGAAAAACAGAAACAAGCCCAACATCCCCATCTCTACCGTTCCCAAGAAAGATTTGATAATTGTGTTACCTTATTTAGGTTAAGAGAGCAACCAGATCGCGAAACGCCTTAAATCCTGTGTTTATAAGTTTTATTCATTCGTGAATCTCAAGGTTATTTTTGTTAACAGTCGGCAGATCAAATCCTTCTTTCCCTACAAAGACCGCTTGAATCGTTCCCAAAGGTCAAGGGTTGTTTACAAAGCAAGTTGTTGGGACTGCGATGATTTCTACATCGGCAAAACGAAGCGACGACTGGTGGATAGAAAAACTGAACATTTTAAAGCGCTCTCCAAACTTGAACACACATCAGCTATTGCCAATCATGTTATGACTACTGGACATAATATGAAATGGGATCACTTTGAAATCCTCGCGTCAGGAAAAACTGATTACCATTGTAAGATAAAAGAAACCTTGTTTATACAAGAACTGAACCCGGCGTTGAATGCTAATCTCACCAGTGACAAGCTGTCACTTTATTAACATGTCACTGCTATTTTTAGTGTTACCCAGATCACTCGCAATTTCTTTTTGAATATAGATAGTGTTTAATCTCATAACGGTTACTTTTGAAAATGTATGTTGGGACATACGAAACGTCAAGTCAGATTTCATAAAATGCATTGCTTCACCATGTTTATAACCGCTTTATGTGTTGTTTTTCTTATAAAACTTCGATGGCCGAAGAACAAGAGTCTCTATTATTATTATTATTATTATTATTATTATTATTATTATTATTATTATTATTATTATTATTATTATTATTATTATTATTGTTATTAACACTGGACTATAGGAACACAGGAACTCCAGGACTCCGGAACAACAGAACGCCTGAACAGCCAACACCAGAACACGGAAAAACTCTGATCTAAAGTTGACTTCAAAGTTCTCATTTTGCCTTAGTTCTTGAGTTACGTGCCCTTTAGGCTTTCTTTGTCGTCTGTTTAAATCAACTACCAGGAAATAGAGGGCGTATTACCATGCGAACAGGAGATTTTTTTATTTGGGCCGAGCAAAACACGGATCACGCCCATGCTTTGGAATTTTACTTTATGAGAGGGAAATGCCTTGGTATGGCTAGAAATCTCGGACACGCACGCGCAGTTGACGCGTCCAGATTAAGCAAAAGCGAGTCACATAACGCCTCATGACCTCCTTACTCCAGTTCATAGTCCTAAATGTTCACTGACTGTCTTTTAGTATTATCCGAGACCCAAAATATTCTTAGAAAATTGTCGGCTTCCATGTCGTAATCGTTGCGTTTTCAAGTATAATGATACAGAAAACCGCGGCGCGAAAATCAAAACAAAGGATCAGGACTGAACAGAAATACTATTTAAATCAGAAATACTATTTAAATTGTCGAAAAACCCGATCGATCTCTTCCCACGAGTGCCTACATGTAAATGTAAATGCATTGCTAAAGTTGATGCCATGCTGCTCAGATGTCACGCCTTATTCTTCCCAGCCGAGTGGCAGGTAAATTCACATTCCAATCTTAGCACCTCCGACCGATGTCCGAGATTTCTAGCCATGTGTTCGAATGTCGAAAGTTTTCTTGGCTGGAATCGTGAAAGTGTATTTTGTAGTGATCTGCTGTAGTCTACACATGCTCACGTAATTTTAGCGGAGCTCCACGCGCCGAAGGCGCGCGCGCGGAGCACCATGGGTAAGAAATTGGTTTTTGGTCACTGGACGCACGTCGTGCGTTACCGCACGTCCGCCCATCCATGTATGACAGAACAAATCTCACATTATAGTCGACGCTGTGATGCAACCCTGCGTGTTTGGGCGGGAAGTTGCATGGTCATTTCAACTCGGCGTACATGAGGACTTTGAAGACCAACGCAAAAGCAAACTCTTAGCCAATTTTTAAGCTTTTATATGTCGACAAACGCCGGAAGAAAATAAAGAAATGAAACGAAAAGGCGAAGTTCAAAAGTGGAGAGAGCGACTGAAAGCACGAACAAACAGGGTAAGCTTTAATTTTGTGGAAAACATTGATAAACATACGGCATAAATCGATTGAAATCAGAAGCCTCTGTTTATTATGTAATCCGTTCGGTGTTTACTTTGTGTTATGTTCGTGTTGTGTTTAGAAAAACTAAACTACAAGACTTTCCTGGAGATGTTTTGTGTCTGACTAACAGTTATGGAAAATCCTTTTCCTCATCGCTTTACACTGTACGGAATATCATGTTGGAAAATCTAAAGCGAAGATGAAGACGGTAAGATAATTTTTGCAATGATTCACGATTGTGCAGACAAATATTGTTGTGCTTTTAGGAGCTAGGAATTTAGAGGAATTTAGCTTGTAATTGTTAGAGCATCTCGGGGAAGACTACTACTATTAAAGACTGAGATAGGGTTTGTTTTTGTTTGTGATCTTATAATTTGGTTTTGACAGTGACCGAACAACAGCGTCTAGAATGTGCACCTGAAGAATAGCGCGTGAAATTGTTATTTACCGTTATCGTACTGCGAAGCTGATATTCCCAGTAAATATACAAATTTTTGTGTTGTTTAAAAAGGAAAGTAATTCTTATTTTATACATCTGGCCTATTTGTGTAATTAATTGTTCTATCCTGTAATATTTTAGATAAATGTCATGCCATTCCCTGGACATTGTGGCCAATGTGCTATACAAGATATAGAACTTGAAAGTTGTCAAGTCTTTCAACTTCAAGAGGAAATGCAGTTGGGATGGGCAAAGATCATGAAGAATTAGGCCAGGCCAGAAGAGTAACCTGACTGTCAAATTTTAATGTGCTTTTTTTTTATATATAATTTTCTTATTCCACCAGAGTTTAACATAGATAAACATTCACAAAAACAACAAGTTTCTTCAGTGTACATATTTGTTTCCTACTCTGCTCATATGTAAGTTCACAATCTCAACTCAATCCTTAATTAACTACATTCTTACATAAAAAAAAAATTGAGAAATGGGAACCAAGTCTCATGTCTCAATCAACTAAAGGGTTAAATTGGTAATTTATTAAGAATGAGAACTCGTGTTCAAAAAGTGGTCAGTTTTAAACAGTGAATAAGGCACTATCTAGTGGATAAGATTTGCTGCAAGTAATATGTATGTTGTTCCTACTGGACTGTGACGATAATGAATAATCTGTTATTCAAAAACTGGGGCTAGGTATTGATCAAATCACCTTTGGGTTTACATTGTATCCTTACCTTTCTACCAGACTTCTTGAGTGACTGGTGTCTGATAGCTATATGCACTCGCATTTTTCTTGCATGTACATCACTTTAAGTAATACCTCTGCAGTCAATTTTTTATTGGATTTCCAAATTGGTAAATCTCCAGTAAGCCAATCGACAGAAGTCCAGGAGGAGTAACATAGATACTAGTGGTTCTTGCTATGCAGTGGTTGTTCAATCACTTCAACAAGCTGTGATGTTTCAGCATTTGCAGTTCTTCTCAAGGATTTTAAAATACACCAGTACATGTATTAAATACATGCAGGTTTTTATAGCTAGAGAATATTTTGAAAGTGTTGCAGCAGTACATGGTTATTCAGCAAAATTGCAGGTACCCACAAAAAATAAAGATGACTTGACTTGACTTGAAATAGGCACTCTGTAAATGCATGTGGCTTCTGAATGCACACTTTGCAAGGCTATGTTGCCACCACAGGTTTTTAGATACTTGGACAAACAACATGAGGCATACAGGCTAGTCTGCCTGCCTAGTGCAGTAGCCATAAAAAAGGAGAATGAGTATTAAATATTCACTCACACTGTGAAGACCTCGACTTCAAGGAACTGGGTATATCATTTCCATACTGTTATTAAAATAACCTTGATTGGAATGTTTATAACTATCAACCACATCATCATTACAATGACTTGTTGTAGCTCGTATAAAGTTGTGCTAACTGCTTGGGGTCATACCTGAGTCAACTTTGCTTGAACCCTTACTTATTGTACAAAAGAAAGCAATGTGTTATTACTTTTTCAAAATTTAACCACCACACCAGCCCTTTGTTTATGTGCTTTAAGATAGATGTAATTGTTTTTGACCTTGTTACTTTTCATAATTAAAATTTATTGTTATTTTTATGTTCAAGTACACTGTACTACAAAATGCTCTTTCCATCTGCAGAACTGCCGTTCTTTCTTTTCTAAAGTAGATTCAATTCCAAGCTGTAATACTTAGGCCTGCTACAAAACAGACTTATCACCTTCCAAACGTTAACACACTAAATTGCAATCTTCAAAACACATGAGCATAACAATATCACAAATCAACATATTGGCAATCCCAAAATTGCATGCAGTAAAAAGGCCAAGTTCGATAGTGCCAGCTATAATGCACTGGGTGGAAGTGCATAACTGAAGATTAATATAGGGGATATTAAGAGGAATGATATTCACATAAATTATATTACATGGTCCTTGTCATAGGGCTGTCATGAAGGGCCAGGGGCTGGGGAGGCTGGATCCATGGTTACTTTCATAAAAAAAAAAAAAAAAAAACTGGAATATTGACTATAAGACAGCAGCTGGATCCTACATGTAGCTACTTTTTGCACATTCCTACATCAAAAATTAGTGGTGGCCCTGTTGTCTACAAATTACATGTACTCAAAACAAATCCTAAAAGTAAATAGAGTAACACTGAATGAACGCCATTTGAAAAGGAGCGTATATTGCTTTTTGCGTTTATAATCAAAACATCTCTAAACACACTTATTCGGCACTTACAGTATTTTGCAATTAGAAAGCTAGGATCTGAAGGATTTGGTTATGACTTTCGCCAAAGACTCAAGAAACGGAAACAAAAGGTCTGATGCATGGTTGATTTGTTTTCTTTTGGGTTGGTTCAGGTTTAGGCAAAAGTCGTATGCTAATTTGCTTAATCCAAGCCTTTAAATCAAGAAATAAGTGCAGAACTTCATTTCTAACACCATAACCAGTCTTTATGCCAAAGTAGAGCAAATGTAGAGAGATTTCGATTTTAAGGCTAAAAGTGATATACTCCCCTTTTGTGGAATACCCTTCATTTGTTAACCTCCTACTGGAGTGTGTGAGCATAATAAATATTATCATACAGTATATACATGTCCATTTCTACTGTTTCTTTAGATTACAGAAATGGATCATAGCTTTTGACTGTAAACTATTCTAGTAATAACCAAGAAATTTATTTTATTCAGGACATGTATAGCTACATATGATTGAAAAAATCCTTGAAGGAGCAGCATCATCCCATATCCCACAGTTCTTTAAGAGGTCTGATTGACATTCAATATATTCAAGCTCATCCATGATTTTTCCATGTCACTGTTTACATCAGATCTGATGTCAAATAAGCTAGGCATGAAAGATTCTTGAGCATTAGTATTTTTCACTATAGCTTCAATTGCACTTAGTACAGGGATCCTGTTCTCGACAGGCAGTTTCCTGACTTTCTGTCGTGTGTGTGGCAACGCATTATCAGTTGCATTGGCACATGTATCCATGTCACAAACACAACAGCAATTCTGTTGTTTCACTGACTTAAAGCTAAAATACTCTAGAATTTGTTTTCTTTGGCATTCATCCTTTGATAAGCAGTAGTCTTTCACTGACTGTTCTATGTGCACTTTGTTTTTGCCAACATCAGCATTGTCGTAAAACAAAACAGCTTTAGCTTGTAGGCCTTCTGTATGGCCAGCACGACCTATTTCTTGCATGTAGGCCTCAATGCAAGTGTGCTTGGTGGTGAAATATGAATCATGTTGGTAACATATGGTGTATCAACACCCATTCCAAGGGCTGATGTTGCAAATATAACTCTTACTCTTTAGTTCTGTTTTTTTATCTCTGCAATCATTTCCTTTTTCATACGGTCTGTTTGTGGCGAATGGAACTGGGCGAAAAGTGCTGCTGGTTCCTTTGACTCTCCAACAAACTGGTTGTCCTTTAGTATTCTTTCAAACAGTCTGTAAGCATATCCATAATACTTGAGTTTCAAATAGACAGTTGTCATGGGATATTTTTCTCTCTGCAAGGCTAACTCATTGGCAATTGGCACTAGGATGGCTCTGTAGCTTTCATTGCCAAAGTGATTGCTGAGCCTGACTTTTTTGTCAAGATATATATTTGCTCTGTTTGGGTTGACAGAAACAATTTTGTAGGTAGTGGATAACATCAGGCTTTTTTTCAACTTCTCCAACAAGTGTGGTGGTGCAGTTGCTGTCAGTGTTAAAGTTGGAACAGACGGAAAGAATGTCTTCAGTGAAGACAAATCCTTGAAATCAGTTCTAAATTCTTCATCCCTAGGCTAGCTATAAATAGAAGAAACTGATGTTGTCAAAACCAAGTTGCACATCTGTTAATGTGATATCGTACAAAAGAGAGTTTGATGTACTACTTTTAATTAAGGTGCAGGGCCCACACGAGGGGATTTGTTGCAGGAACATGTACACATTAGGGGTAATCTAGCTGGGACGTGTAGCAGGGACATTAATCAGGGGAAGGATCACGACTAGCACACACACACGAAAATGTAGCTGGAACATATCCCTGGTAGATGTGGCAGGGACACATCCCCTTGTGTGTGTTGACACTTTTCTCTTGTGCAACATGTTGCAGGGACACATTTTGCTCAAAATTCATGCTGCACGACCGAAAAAATTGTCAACGCACACGAGGGGATGTGTCCCTGAAACATAACCCGGTAACTTTTTCACTTAGTGTGCAAAACTCCCTCGTATGGACCCACCTTAAATCACATTATTTCAGAGTGCAAGAGTTTCATAATGGTAATTGAACTTCATGTTGTGCAATTTGGTCCGAAATCATACGTGTGATTATAAATTCAAAAGAGTGCACAAGAGATCACAAGTATGATTTCAGACAAAAATCGCACAACACAAAGTTCAACTACCACTTCATGACATCCATTTTGAAATCGCACAGTTTTTTTGCCAGTGCTAATATTTATAAGCCATGAAATTTGACTGGTTAGTATTTTTTCAAGTTCATTTTTTTGGGTTGAAAAAGGATAAGATTTCGAGCAAAAAAGTAGTGCGATTCGTGAATAAATTACACTGTTGAGAGCCGATCAGATTTGCCAGGATCACCAGTGATTTCAAAATGGGTGTAATAAAAACAGAAATTAATCACATCGACTGAACTATTTTGTCTACAAGATGACGCTTGATAAACCATTCACAGGGAAGCCTGGAAAGGTAATTTCGATGCCGCTTTTACGTCGTAAGAGTTTTTGGTTTTCAATAGACAGGGGCACCCAACGACAAGTTTCGGTCGATATCTGTTCGGTGGAGGGTAATTCGCCTTGGGTTTTCGGCGTCGATTAAAGAGTGCACTCGGATTTTCGTAACTAAAACGTGACCTAAAAGATTCGCAATTGGGAAATCATAACCCCTGAGGTTTTCGGAAAGGTCGTAATCGCTGTTTTTGGCAGTCAAAAACGTCAGCTAGCATTTTCGGAAAGAAAATAGTTCCCTAGAAAGGTCGTAGGAAGTTCATTTCAGCTTGCATTTTCTCAAAGAAAGATTTTGTTCCCTAACATTTTCGGGCAAGTAAACTTTCAGCTAGGGAATCCGAACAGATGAACTTTTTCTAGCTTTTGAAAACACCACTTCAAACAAACTTCAAACACCATAAGGTACTTAAAAATGCCTTTCTACATCTTTTGGTTGATTTGGCTCGTTGGGTGCCCCTGAATAGAGCGTTTTCAGTCACTCAAGCAAAAAAATAAAATCATCAACCATTCAATAGATTAAGTCAAGAAACTGTGATATTATAAAAGTTAGACTGAGTTAAAATAAACAACATGCCAATGTCTCAGGGCCGTGCGATATCCTGTACTCGAGTTATTCGGCAAAATATACCACTCAAAATTATAGTGTTTTGTATGGAAACGCCATCTTGGCGTCCCTCTGAGGGACACCAAATTGCAAGATGGCGGCCGGAAACGAGTTAAAACTTATGTTTCTTACTTTAGCTATCTCAAAGGCTTTGTTCTCTCTGTTGCCGATTTCAAACATTCACATAGACGCTTCTCTTACCATGTTGGCTTTTCAAACCTCAAAAACTCACTCTTATGTTTAAACATAAGAGTGTATGTATGAGCGCCCGTGTCGGCCGCTTAATTTTAGAGCACAAGAATACTACTATTTTTACCATTTTACCATTTTATACGTCTATTTTTACTGTTTTTCCTTCATTAATCTACTCCTAACACGATGAATGGCAATATTTTGCGTTACTCAAGGAACACTTTGCTCTCAATCCGACATTTCATGAAGATTCCTTTGGCTGGTCAACGCCTCTCTGGTCAACTCTGGGATAACTTGTTCTACTGGAAGATATTAAAGCCGACACGAGGTCAGCGTGGAGGGAATCATC
>JAEMWC010000030.1:950000-955000 GCA_016490735.1 Pachyseris speciosa | reverse complement strand
GTGCCATATTTTATTCTAAACCTCTACCGACTAAATCAATTTTCGGCGTCTTTTTTCATGTGTGAACTGAATTGCTTCTGAATCACCAGTACGAGATGAAATTAAGGAATTTTTGGTAACAATTCGGGCCACAAGCAATTTCATTTAAGACGCAAGAACTTGGAAACGTCGGCCTGACTTTTTCAAGTTTTCGTGTCATTCATTTACATCTTGGCTAAGCGCGTTTAACCAAAGACATTTGAGAATAGTTTCCGTGAGCTAAAATAGCTGTTTTGAAGAATATTTGGCATTTCTTTTCCGTTTGTCGTTTGTCTGATTTCCAGAGTTTTGTTATCAATCCATGACATTGCCCCCTTTAGTTTTTGTGTTTTGTTTAGGATAGTTAGGTCATTTCTAATTTTTATACTCCTGATGGATTTTACCGTGTTTAAATAAAGAATTATTCCTATTCCTTAGCCGCTAGTCAATCTCTAGCTTTTATAGCAGAACACAATACTCGATCACAGAGTTACTTACCCCAACAAGCACTTGCAAATGTTACTTGCCTTTGTTACCTATTAGTGTCTGTCTACTGAAGAGTGCAAAATACATGTACGGTTTCTGTGTGTGTTGAAATGAATTTATCCCTATAAGATCCATAAGCATTTTGCCTTAGCCGTACACTCGCCCAGGTCAAGCAAGTTTAGCTATTTGCTCACTATTAATCCGGTAAAAAAAATACCCGTTTCTGAAACTCCGGTTACCCGAGAGACTCTGTAGAAACAAACAAAAACAAAACGAAAATGGAAAGTTGAACTTTTCGTGACAACGGAGCGCTGTTGGCAGCTCACCTTTGCACGGGTAGCCACACGTGCGATTTTCGTCTCTCGCAGGTTACATGTATTGTCAGTATTTGTAGAAAGTCGCCTTTTGGCGGCGGAATGTCGTTTCTTTAGCCGTATGGTAGTATTAGTCAATTATGTAGCATTGTCTGAATCTGCAGGTTAAGATACCATTAATTTTTTTCAATTTACAACTGAATAAATTACGCAGAATGAAGGTGTCTGTTGGCTCAGTGCACGCGTACAGGTGAACCTCACTTTATTATCACTGAACGCCAGACGGCTCGTTATCACCTCCTTTTCTGTATCCAAGTGAAGAAAAATATTGTCAAATTATTGGCTGACGATAATATCTCGCGTAACGCGGACCGCCGCGTTTAGCAACGGAAGACCACCATTTTGCGCCGTTTTGTTGTGAATCAAAAACCGGTTCAGTTCACAGTTAATTATTACTATTTTGTTTAGGATAAGCAAATCACGAATTGAATTTTGTGTTAATCAACCTATGGGAAAATACATACAGCGTAACTTTGTAACTTTCCAGTTGCACATAGGTCATTTACCAAGAGAAGCATTCGATCAGTAGCAAAAATACCTCACCGGAATTAACCAGTCTTGACGAGTTTCGATTTTACCACGGAGCGGATCCCGAGGCAACGCTTTTCCAGAGCAACAGGCAAGAGAACGGATGTTGACGAAAATTAGCTCTAATAACTTCGAAGCGCTTACCTAGAGACAATGTGTCTGCGGCCCAGAAATAGCTACCCTGCGAGCAGAGGCCCTTCGATCTTCCTAGATAAGTCGGGAAGAGGAAGGAACCTCTGCCAGCCGCCTCGACTTTCTTTGATGTGCCGTTCATCCACCGAAGTGGATGAGTCAGTCAGGTTAGAAACCAGTCAGACCGGTTTTGGCCCAAAACGCATGCGCTTTGCTAGAAATTACTGACGCGGTTCATTGTTTACACTCGTCTACTGACAAAATGATATTCGTTTCTCTGTCGAAATCCGTAAAATCTCAACTCGTCATCTTTACAGGCAGACGACAACAGCGATGAACGACCCGAACGGATTTTCTTGTAAGCTTTGGGCGATGGGCTTGGTTTTGTGAGTCGCTTTACACTGATCGTCTTGCGACAGGACAAGCAGTCACTAAAGAGTATTTTGAACGGAGCTCGCTTCAGTAATTTGTTGAATGATCACACTATTCCTTTTATCCAACGATTCCGTTTGCCGGCCACATGGTCTACAGACACCACATGACTGAACAGTTAAGTCAAAATTTTCCTCTAAGATGCTCTGTAACTTATCTCGAAGGCCAGTGTGATGTTTCACTTCAAACGTACATCGTTCCGTGCCGACATACCACACAACAAAAACACCGAATCTTTTCCTGCAGTTCATGTTTTTTCGTCACTTTTTCGCCTGGCGTCTTAGAAGAACCTAAAATACGAGACTATTCCCTAAAAGAATCGCCTGGATTAAAACTGGAAATACTTCGCTTTTTTGCAACGAATCCTTGAGACTATTTTGCCGTGCAAGAACCTCGCGAGAAAATATTAATAGTTAATTGCTAATGAAAGCGTCGGTTACATTTGAATTTGACGCATGCTCAACAGGGAAAGTCGAGGCGGCTGGCAGAGGTTCCTTCCTCTTCCCGACTTATCTAGGAAGATCGAAGGGCCTCTGCTCGCAGGGTAAGAAATAGCGCTCTCCATAGTCAAAATGTAAAACAACAGGGCTTAAAAGGCTTTGGTACGAAGGGTATGACTTAGCCACTAAGGCCCGGTTCAAACGTCGAACTTTACATGTGCCGAACCTAATAACTATTTGGGTCGACCCAAATTTTGATTCAGATGTCGAACCAAATGGTGTCGAACTTAATTTGGTAATTCACACAAAACCTTTGAGGTCGGCGGTTCTTGTTTGAAGTCTTGATGAAATCAACATGCCGCGGCGAAACGAACACCATGTGAAAATTCGAAGCTTGTTATGATCGCTAATGCCATCCGTGAAAATAGAAGAAGGCGGTTAAACATAATATATATATATTTAGCCAAGCCTAAAAAGCGGGGCTCCAAAAGCATTCTTTTTCTACTGGCATTTACATATAGTCTGCTTATCATATCACCCATCTGACCTCACTCATGCTACAGATCCAATGCTCTAAAAAATAGTTTGGAAAGGTAATTTGAGCCAGCGGCACAGTGGATTCGGACCCCCCGCGCATTTGTACCCTCCAGTCCAGATCTGCTTGTGGATCAGATTTCGACCCCCTAGTCCAGAACTGCTAGCAGATATGAATCCCCTTTTACGGATTTGGACCCCCACCCCTTCTAAAAACAAGTGTTCTATTGAGTAAGGTAATAAAAATTCCTTTGCAAATTGAGTTTGGAGATGTTAAAAAAGCAAAATAATTAATATTGAGGTAGATTTTTTAAAAATAATCTTTAATACTTTGTGCAAAAAAAAAGCCTGCAACGCTAGTTTACATCTATAAATTTTTAAAACAAAACATTTCTTAACGTCTTAGAGCAATACCTAAGGACAGGTCTGTAGGCTGTAGGCTACTTAGTTATGGTTTAGAGCCACTAGAAATTAGTGGAGAAGCCTAGTGATTGCTCCTTTGAATCAGTATCACAATTCAGATATATAGTGATTCAGATCATCACTTCATAATGAATGCAATTTCAATTATCCACAGCCTCCCATGAGACAGTCGGAAATCAGAAATTGTGTATCCTCTGGATATATGTATGTCCCAAAAAAAATTATCGGAAAGAAAGAATAAATAAATATTTAGATGATATGAATTAAGACCAAGATATTTAAATGCACCTACAGTGTTTTCAAAAAGAAATCCAGCTGCTATTCTAGCCAGCCAAGTGCAAGACCAAGCAACTTGATAATAAAATATTGGGCATTTGGTTGATACCACTATCAAGGTAATTAACAATGTAGAATGAGGATTTAAGGTAATGATTCATCAAAGCAAAAGTGCTGGAAATCCGTGTTAGTTATCTTAACTTGATTTTCTATTTTGCAAGAAAGGTAAGGACTGGTCACTCATTTCTCCATGTACATTTGAAATTGCACAGCATACTTATCCCATTAAACATTAATGCCAAATGCCATCCAAACATAATAACTAAGAAAATTAATAACTAAAAAAATTAATAACTAATAAAATTAATAACTACTAAAATTAATTGAAAGACTGCATGCAGGAGAAGGAAGTCCAAAGGATGTGTACATTGATGAGAGAGCTTACTTTAAGCTTAATTTTAAGTTTTAAGTTTAATAATGCTTTGTCACGTGAATACAACTAAGTTGATACAAAACAAAAAAGTGCATGACTGGAGAATAACTGGGAGAAACTAAATTCCCATACAAAGAATATTATCTAATATAACACATTCTAAAAACTAAGAGGTGAAATTTAAACGTGACCCAAAGCTAACTTAATCAAATTAAATCGAATACTTGTCTCTCACAAGTCACCCCTGACTTGAGATTGACACTAAAAATTAAGAAGTAAAATTGAAATACAATCCAAAGCTAACCTAATTAAGTTACATACTTGTCACTCACAAGCTACATCTGATTTAAAATTGACACAAATAATGTAATAGATAGAAAACTGCTTAAAAAAGGTGCATGCATGATGTTCGATGGAACACCATTCCAGTCTGTTATGTAACGATTAAAAAAAGAAAAGCTGAAGGCCATATATATATTTAGCCAGGCCAAGCTTAGAATCGGAGCTGCACACTCTCACCGAGCAACTTCGCATGGCTTTATTTGGGCCAGTTTAATTCGTGTCCTAAACAATTGAGCAGCAGCAGGGAAAACGACGAGTTTTCGATAGCAAACGTTTGCAAAAAAAAGACAGACATTCTTGAGTCCTAACTACTTTCAGATGAAAGCATAAAGGAATTCAAAGCGGATCAAAAAAACCCTACAAGCGAATAAAGTACGATTCGAGTGTTTGCTCGAAGAAGGAGAAGGTGGAGAAATTAAACAAGACTACATGTAGCTAGTAATAAAAATAGCTTGTACTGAGGCAGCAATCACTCGGAACGCGACAGAGCTGAATAATAGCGCTATTTCCCAAAAAATCTTTCCTTGGCTGACACAAAACACTAAAGTGCCTTGATAGTTTCACTGTTACTTCCCATGTCTT
>JAEMWC010000030.1:937500-945000 GCA_016490735.1 Pachyseris speciosa | reverse complement strand
TTCAGGATAACAAGGACTGTGTTTCCCGCTTGCACAAAATCAGTGATGAATAATTTACGAAATGAAACGAATGGCAAAAGTTTGCACTGACTTAAATAACCAAATCTCTCCTTAGCAAATTCCAGTAATATTTCTAGGAAACACCGACATAAGCCCGGGAAAGAGATTAAAAAGGCTGACAGAAAACGGACAATTTTTGAGCCCAAATGAGTGTTATGACTTGGCATTATCGAAATGTCAGTTATTTGATTAACGCAATGACCGAAGTAGCCGTTTAAATTGAGGCTTTAGCCCCTAGGGAAAATAATTGCAGAGAAAGTTGGACTTGTTCGCTTACAAGCAGCTGGATTTTATATGTTTACTGTACATTTTCCTAAATCCCTTTGTTGCGGTATTCTGAAATAGTTAGCTCCAATTTCCATTAAACCCATGCCAACTAGCCTTTAAGTATCAGTGGCTGAAACACGTGGCAGTTCTGACCAAAAACAATAACAGGATCACTCGTTATCCGTCTTGTTTGCGATTTTATAAAATTTACAAGTTCCTGTTCCAGTTTCGATTCGTGTCGTGCATGTGTTATGAAGTTCTTCTTAACAATATCCGCTCATCTGCGATAGAATGGTTGAAATATACACATGATATTACTGATTAACTAGTTACTAAAGCATTGCCTTTAACCAAATTACGACCTTCGGCTTGTAGCTAAGGCGAGGCCTTTCTGGGACACCCCTTCCCCACCGATATGTTTAACTGTTTACGACCACAAAGCTATAGTGCTTTGACACCGTCAAAGACTTTTCACTATTTTCATCGATATCACAGCCAAAGAATAAGAGAAAAACACTTTTCGCATTCTTTGTTTTTAAAGGATGCTAAGAGAACGAAATGCTAATAACCCTAGCAGCCTTTAGTAGGATTCTGACACACTGTTAAGATATCAACTTTATTTCGAAATTTTATCAACCATAGTAACTATATCGTAACACGTGGTACCAGCTTAAAACTTGTATTAACGAGGCAGGTGC
The DNA here is from genome assembly GCA_016490735.1 of Pachyseris speciosa. NCBI lineage: Eukaryota > Metazoa > Cnidaria > Anthozoa > Scleractinia > Pachyseridae > Pachyseris > Pachyseris speciosa. Next base: position 943,975 of record JAEMWC010000030.1, on the reverse strand, counting down.
TGATGTAACAGAGCGTCCGAGTTGGCAACAATAACTTGCCTCACTTAGGAAATGAGTCATACATCCGAGTTAGAATTGTTGGGTCGACTTCCAAATCCTAGTCTCTTATGAATTCTTGTAAGTCATTGCACTTCACTCAACAAAATGAGCATGATATGCGCTGGATCGCAAATGAACTAATAAAGGAAAAGAGAAACAATTTAGCGATATCGGTCCATCTTAATCTTGTGATCACGAACTTCGATGAAAATCATCAGAAAGTTTAATGCACCAAAAATAAAAAAGAAATGTGTTCTTTTATTAGTGCCTTAGCAGGGGAATACCATAGAGACTTCGCGTGTTAAATCGGTTATTTTTTAAAATATTTTTTTATGTTCAATAACGTGCACGTTGAATGAGTCTACGACAATTTTCTCTAAATACTTTTCAAAAATATCCCGTAACATCTCTTAATTTTAATTTTTATACGAGAAATTGACTCTCCAAATTCATATGACATTAAAAGTTAGGACAATTTGCTTTCCACTTTGGATCATTTGTCGGCTCTCAAGGACATTTGGACAAAGATACATGATTTCGTTTTGACGTTTTTCTTTTCTTTCAGCTTAGGCTTTAATATGTAAAAATATGTAAAGAAGGTTGGCTTAAAGAAGCCTGTTTTCATTTTTTTCTGTTTTAATTTACTGACATCGAAAGCACAGTAAACAAACAAGAGTTTTGGCTTCGCTTTTTGTGAAAATAAAACACTTTGGTTAACTCTTTATAACAAGATGCCGTTTCATCTTCTAGGCAATTTAATCTGATATTATAAAAGACATTACTGCGCTTTAAAAATTCAAACGAACTAACTGTGGAATGGTACACATGGACTCAAAGCACGTGCTTTAACAAACAATCGAAATATAGAAATGACCATTTTTGAGTAGATTTGCCCTCTGACTTATTTCTCATCAATTGTGTATCTTTTTATTTTTTTTTCACCTTCGTTATAGGGTAACTGGACCATGTTAAAGTACTTCGAACAAATTCAATTTGATTAAGTTTTCCTGCTTTGTGCAAAAGCGTCTGGTTTTCAAAGTAAATACCTAGGGTTATTAATTTAGCATTTGAACAAAGGTGGCACTTTATTGTTTATAGGACAGTCTATGTTCTTGCAACGAATCGATTTGAGAACATTCTACCCCCCCCCCCCCCCCCTCGTGACTTTGTTCTGGTTCTGCAACGGAGTCGGCAATAGTTCAGAACTGTCTATATGTAACTTATTGTAGTAATTTATATTTAGTCAAGCCTCGGATTCTGAGTAGGCAAGACTTTATTCCTCCAAAATATACCTTCGATACTGCGTCAGTTTTGATTGATTTGAGTGTGTAAAGATGTCGAAGAAATTTCGACCTCTGACACTCGGACTGCGTATATTAGGTTATTGTTTAATGTTTTAACCTGTTTGAATGACCATTTCTTATTTACACTCTTAACTGATCCTTTTTTATTCCTTTGGTCTTTGAAAATATCTCTTTCATTCAGTCACGGTTTTTTGTCTGTGTAAAGCCTCAGGAAAAGCCGATTAGGCGGGCGAAATTTACTGGACATGGGCCTGACGCGGATAATTCTCCTGCCCAAGCGTCAAAGAAACGCTGGCGCGAGATGACTCAAAGTTAATTCACGGCAGCAATAACGATGATTTGGTTTCCTTCGTTGATTCATCCTCTTTCTTCATCTTTTGTTTCGTTTGCAGAGGTCAGCAGAGGCATACTCGTAACCGAAACAATGAAGATAATCCAGCCTTAAGCTTTTAAGCTTAAACAACTTTATTAAGCGCATGAAAACAAACGCACAGTATTTTGGCGTTCGAGGGTGTTTTCCAAGTGATCTGTTTTTCTAGATACATCATTTGCAGGCGCACAGCGATATGGATTAAAATTAAGAGCTGGGGAAGACAAATGAAGACGTCAAGTATTGAAGAAGTAAACGTTTATTCCTCTAATTAGTATACAACGCCTAGTAAGCTATTAAGATGAATAGAAGTTACTTACCCGGAATATGAAAAGTGTCTCACGATACGTGTGGGTAACACGCTCAGTACATCATCACTACTTCTAGTCTTGCCACAAAGATTCTTGTTAAAAGTGTTGATGAAAAGCACTTTACTTTCAAACAAGAAAGGATTGATATTGCTGTCTTTAGTAGCTCGGTAATTAACTCGGACTCTTTTTGATAAACATAAACAGGAAAACATTCTAACCACGTTAAAATGTATACGTTCAGTGTTTTAATGACAGTTTTTCTCTAGGGCTATAACTCTCCCATTCCGTCTTTTCTTTTGACATCCACAAGACATTTTCCGTTCGGCTGATATTAATTGTTTAATAAACCCAAGGCCTCCAGAGAAATTGAGGAATTGGAGAGTGCTGTATTTCCTGTCTTTGAGTGAAAGGCAGCCAACCAGGAGATGGAATAACATGGCGAGTTGACTCACAAATGTAGCAAGGGGAACTCTGATTTACAGCCAGGTGAGCTCCATAGGAAGTGTGAGAGCGGATTTCCCAAGAACTGGATGGATGCTGTGACAACTTGTGCTTTGAGAAATCTCCACGGATAAATTCGGCGACGAAAGACGGATGGATCCTCCAGTTGCAGCCTTTCTTGTTGAGGGCGGGTTCGCCGCGCACAAAACAATCATGCAGCGAAAGGTTGTGACGAACCGTGTTCTTCCAGCGATCCCTGTTCTCTGTGAACTCGGGATGATGCTCCTCAATGAAGCTGTAGATCTCGCATAAAGGAAGTCTTTGTAGTGGTGAGCTTAAAATGGCGCGCGCAATCACAGCTACATAAGACAAAGACGATGAATTCCGTTTACGCTTTTTCTTCCCATTTTCGTCTGCCCTCTTGGCACTGAAGTTCAAAATTGTATCTCGCCGTTCGTCCATTTTTCTGACGGGGTTCCAGAGTCTGCAGGCGTTTTTTCGTCAAGTTCAAAGCTGACTTCACCAAGCTAGCCGAAGCAACTAATAGTGTAACTCTTCAGTACATTCCAGCTTTTTTAAGTAGAGTAAATGAGCGCTCCTTTGTCTCGTAAATGATTGTTTGGCCCATTGCAAAATGCCTAGTTACCGACAATTTTCATTCAAAAGAACAAAACATATCGCGACATTTGTGTTTCACTGGATGATAAAATATCGGCCGCATAGAACAAAGCTTGGAGGAGCGCCGAATTATGTGAACAAAGGCTTTTGTTTGGAGAAGGTGATCACTTTTTTCAGAGAAATTCCAAAATTTTGTGTCGTCTAGTCGTCGAACACCTGGTTAGAGAGGTAAATTCCGTGTGGGAAGTCGAAACAGCAGCAGTGAATTTATCCTGTGCATTTAAACGTGTGTGTATTTATTCATATAACTGAAAAAAGAAATCCTTCGTTTGTCGAAGAAGTGACTTGTCCTTCGGCTCAATTGTCACATAATTATTCTGAACGATTTCGTATTCGTTCTGATTCGGGTACCTCACCGTCATTGAGTTCTTTGCATAATTTCAGATGTTTTATTGAGTTCCTTCTATAATTTCCACACCGTCATTGAGTTCCCTGTATAATTTCGACAGGTTATTTCCCTAATAAAGCGGCATGATCTAATACAGATGAGTCAGTTAGACTAAGCAATTTAAATCTCTTTTTCTCACCAGTCTACAAAACCGTTATTTTAAACTATCCTGTACGTTCATACAAGCACTTCGATCAAGTCCAGATAATAACGAATGTTATCTCCTATCATCTGCTTCATGATAGGTTGGAATATTTATTCATCTAGTTTAGCCCTTGAAGTTTGGCGTGGATGTTTGCAAAAAAGGCGCCATGGTCATTTTATTTAAAAGTTGATGCTCTCTTGCGTCCTCGTGTTCATGGGTTGTGTTGTTGCTAGGTTACTCCTATCGCTTAAAATCTCTACAAGGGTTAGAAAAGCACCATGTCTGAGGTTGCCTGTTGGTAGCCAGTAGGTATGCCATCCAATATATTGTGTTTTGGCGCGGAAGGAATCCTAAGGCCCGATTCAGACGCCCTTAATTTTCATGAGCCGAACCTAATGCATTCAATTAAGTACATGAAAAGTTCGGCGTCTGCATGCTAAATCAATTAAGAACGGCTAGTCTAATTTGGAACGGCTCAGGCGTTCTTTTCGCCTGGATGAGGCGGAATTTCGACTTTCGAACGGCTTTGATTCAGACGCCGAGCTTTTCATGTGCCCAATCTAATGTATAAATTACTATATCGTATATATTTAAGCGGTTTTACTCAGAACCGGGAACTGGAACTGGAACTGGAACAGGAAATGTATTAGGAAAGCCTGTTGAACGGCAAATTAAGTTCGACGTCTGAATCAACAGGCGTAGTTTTTTTAATTTGGGTCAATCCAAATTCGAATTAAGTTCGGTTCATGAAAATTATTTACGGTTTCTGAATTGGGCCTACGTGTGACCATCTGATAAATGCCTACTTGGATGAAATGCGATCTTGTAGAACTGTTTTCGTTAATTTCTCCTGGTGTTTGTTCCTGCAGATTAAGCCGTTAAATCTGCTCATTGAGATGTCTATTAAGTACTTCCTTGAACACATGTACTGCACGAAAAATTGGATTTACACACATTTGCTCAATAGCAAATATGATTCAAATGCGTTCAAACGAGGAGTAAATCTAATGCAAAGATGGTAAATACCGCATTTACTCACGAATTTACACTCCCATGTAAGTTTGTAGCAAATACGGTATTTACCATCTTTGCCATTGATTTGCACCGCGTTTGCACGTGTTTGGATCATATTTGCCACTGAGCAAATGTGTGTAAATCCAATTCTATCGAACCAGACACGTATTGTCTACGTTTCCCCTCCGGGCCACTGTACCCTTGTATAATTGTATAGTTGCACTTTCCTACTCTATGTTGAGTTAATTAAATTGTTAAACAAATAAAATGTTACAGTCATCTACCAGATGCTTTTTACCTTTCCCTTACTTGTACACGGAATTTTTGGCTTTAAATTTTGGCAATGCTGAATGATCACCGAGAACCGTGAAATTCGTTTTAACTGATACTGCCTTGACGCATGCGTATGTTGTGGTTATTGCTTCATAACCTCTTTCATACAAAACCGGGTGACTAAAAATGCAATTAATCACGCGTTTGGCAGTGGCCCCATTTGGAGAAATGCGCCATTTTTGTACGCGTTTTCACAGCGGTATAATTTCACGTATTAGTATGGAACTGTTTTGTGATGAGTTATTCCTTTCAGGTTTAAATCGCCAGTGTAAAGGACTTTCAGTCTTCTTTGGCAATTCTTAGGTGAATGAACCCCTGTTATTGGTGGACATGTATGTTCTCCACGACAATTGTTAATTCCAGTTCAAAGACTTCCAAGCATACCAGTTTCAGATCAAGGGAGACTTGCCCTCAACTCGTTTACATTTTGCGAAGAAAAGGGCGGAGGGATCGTGGGAGATGTCGGGGAGACGGGGTTTCAAGCGCATGGTTAACTCGCTTGCGAGTTTAGCTGCTTTCTTGAAGCGAGACTTTCATTTTTCATTTTTAATGCGCCTTCTTATTTAAGATGGCAGCCAGCTCTGGAGAAGAAAATTGAGCGTTTGTATTTGCTCCGGCGTTGGCTGTATTCATGTACGAACAAATTATGCTCCAACTTCTGTCGAAAGTTCCAAACACAAATTACTTATTTTCATAGTATTCGATCTATTCGCCGAACATTGCAAATTGGCAGGTGAATTTTAATTGGTACATTTTTGCAAATTTGTGGAGTATTGCAGGAAAATTACAGAGAAATGTGCAAAGAATTGGTTAAAACAAAAACTGAATACTTTCAGGCGATAACACGTGTGGCAACAAAAGGAAAAAGGCCAAGCGATTTTTTTATGAATTGTTGTCCTAAATTTATAACATGATGGATTAGAGTAAAAGTGGATGCACGCTGTCGTGTACGTTTTTCTAGTTCTATGCCCGTGTATAAAAAAAAAAACGAGATGATGCATGAAACACAAGCGTGCACGCAGAAATTCATGTGACATTAAAAGTTAGGACCATTTGCTTTCCACTTTGGATCATTTGTAAGCTTAAGAACGTTTGGACAAAGGTACATGATGTCGTTTTGACGTTTTTCTTTTCTTCTCTACTTAGTACATTTAGCTCAGGCTTTAATATGCAAAAATATGTAAAGAAGGTTGGCTTAAAGAAACTTGTTTTCATTTATCTGTTTTAATTTACTGACATCGAAAGCACGCCCGCACTATTTGTCTTAGTGTTTTCGTCATTTTATTAATCACACACTTTGGACTCAATTTTATCTGGAAATCCACTCTGATTCTTCCATATGTCCTTTTGTCGATCACACATCGCTATGTTTAGTTTTTATGAACGTTATTAACGGTGAATCAAGAAATACGATGTTTTTAAAAATCGGATTCTTATCGTTTTAAAACAATA
>JAEMWC010000030.1:925000-935000 GCA_016490735.1 Pachyseris speciosa | reverse complement strand
GTTACTCTTGGTTACATATAACATTTCAAAATAAAATTATACGTAAGCCAGGAACTTAGTTCTTAGATATCTTCTCCAGTAGATTGAATTTGAGGATATTGTCCTATCTCATGGCCTCCGTCCCATGTTCTATGCTGATGATAGTCAGATTTACCTCACAATGGGGCTCAGAAATAGAAATATATTTATCGGTAAAATCGAAGATTGTCTAAACCACATTATTGGCTGGTACTCCAATAATTTCCTGCTCTGCAACTCAGCCAAGACCAAAGTTATTTACTTTTCTTCAAAGTTTATCAACAATGACCCTATCCCTTCCATAAATATTGGTGCTAATACCATCAAATTAGAATCTGCCGTATGCGATCTTGGTGTCGTTTTGGATAAACATCTCGACATGTCAAGACAAGTCAATAATATCTGTAAATCGGCGTCCCTAGCAATACATAATATTGGGAAGATTAGAAATTACTTAGATCAATCCACTGTAGAGAAGCTTGTCCACGCTTTTGTAATAAGTAAAATTGACTTTTGCAACAGTCTCCTATTTTGGCTCCCGAAAAAGCAACTTGATAAATTGCAACGTATTCTAAATGCTGCTGTTAGAATTACTACAAAAACTAAAAAATGTCAGCACATATCTTCGGTACTACGTAAGCTGCATTGGCTCCCTGTTACCAAAAGGATTGAATTTAAGATTCTAACCATGACCTACAAAGCACTGAATGGAATGGCTCAATCCTACATTTGTGATCTTCTACAGGTTCATCACCCAAATCGAAATCTTTGTTCTGCATCCAGGGGATTGTCATTGGTAGTACCTGCTTATCAGACCCAGGCTTACGGTGCTCGCTCTTTCTCGGTAGCTGCACCTACTCTCTGGAATTCCTTGCCAGTGGAAATTAAAAACGCGCAATCTTTGATTATCTTTAAAAAGAAGCTCAAAACATTTCTATTTAATTAGCTACACATGTAGTCTTATCACATTATTCTTTTCATTATGTATTCTTTTTATTTCTTATATTTGTAAGTTATTTGTATATTTCTCATATTTTATTTCCTACATTTGTTAAGCGCGCTGAGATTATGTAGCTGCGCTCTAAAAGAATTTTATTATTATTATTAGGTTGTGACTGCTGCTGCATCATCTGTTGCTGTTGCTGTGCTTGTTTCATCTGCATCTGCTGGTACTGCTGCTGTTGTTGCATCAGCCTGATGCAACAACAGCAGCAGTGTTTGAGCATTTTCAAACACAACAGCTTAACATGCAGCAGCAGGCTGCTGCTGCATGTTAAGCTGCTGTGTTTGAAAATGCTCAAACACTTTTTCAAGATTCTGAGTGGTTGAATTTTGCTTTCGAATAGCTGCAAGCTGCATTTCTTCTGAAATTCTATTTGTTGCCGTTTTAGTTGCATCTCTTCTTTCCTCAAGTCGAATTCTCTTTCTGCTTTGTTTTGCAGGTACATCATGGTTTCGGTTCCACTTTTTCGTGGCTTTTCGGTCTTTGGCGATCATCTTTTTCCTCCACGTGCCGCTTTTCTGTTTGTCCCAGAGATTCCAGTGCTTTCTGCCGAAATCGATCCATCAATTCCTTGTCCTGTTTTTCTTTTGTTTCTTTATCATAGCTGCTTAATGCTTCCTCTGTTTCCTCAACTATGTTTTGAAGCAATTGATCTAGTTCCGTCTCATCTGTTGTTGAGCCGCTCTCGCTCTCTTGTGCTCTCATCTTTTTCTTGTGCTTATCTAACAGCAGTCTATCTATCCCTCACTGATTTCTGATTCACTGTGAAAGATATTTCTTCAACAGCACATAAATCATTGTCGATGCTAGTTCAAGCATTTCCACTATAAGTACTCCCCGGTTTAAACTGGTAAGGTTTGATGAATAAAATTTCGCGACAAAGATACAAGTCGTGCATCTCGGACCACTTCATCACCCCACTACAAAAAAGAGCACACAACAGATGTTAATGAAACGAACAATTGAAAATAATAAGCTCAATACTTGGGGTTGCTCGATTGTCATATACTTTGCATTGTCTTAGTATGTACTGTTTTATACTGGTGCCCAAGTGAACCGATGGAAATAACAACAGCAACAAAATAATATAAACTTAAGCTTAAGTTAATAAGGGGTCTAATAAGCTTGCCAAACTGCTCAACACTCACTGTAAATCCCGGGGGGGAGGGGGGGGGTACTTCCAGAAAAATTGGGTGGGGGTGTGCGGCCCGCTTCCTGAAACCCTTACCCTATTTCAGACCAAAATCTGCGATTTTCCCTACCCTATTTCAGACCTGACCAAAAATTTGATACCCTATTTCAGACCTGTTTCACGTACACAGTTGGCGTAAACATAATTAAAAGACAAAAAAGAAAGTCTTTTGTTGATGGTCTTATCGGCTAAAGATGAAGAAGTCGCTTCTTCTAAAAAGCATACCGAATTCAAGACAAGAGTGCACAAACCATACCCTATTTCAGACCAAAACGACTTAAAAACCATACCCTTTGGGGCCGCACATACCTATATAGCCCATATAAGGCAGTACCCCCCCCCCCCCCGGGCTGTAAAGGCTGTAAATACATAAGCTTACATGCTAAGCGTCTGAATCACGGCAATTTTTGCGAAGCTCCACGTGAGAAATCCTTAATCACCCAAAAAGCACTTCGTCAGCGGAAAGCTCACCTTTTCTTTGCAGTTTGAGCGCCTTTCCCTAGTTTGCCTTCGGCTGCCATGTTTTCCTCTACGACGACTTCAAACCCACCAGTTTCGCAACGGCGTGTGTTGGCGACGTCGGGAAAACAATTAGTTAAAATATGCACGCACGCGCATTACACATAAATTGAGTCACGCACGACGTCCACCAAGGCGACGTCGTCATTGCGTAAGGTCCCTACTGACATAAACATAGCGACATAGGAAAAATGGGAGATAGCTAGGGAGAGAGTAGAAAATATACGTAACCATACAAGTTAAGAAATAGGAAGTTTAACAACGGCTTCTACGCTTCTATGATCTTGAGTGATTTTTATTTGAAACCAGGTCAAATTTAGGCTGCATTTTATAAATTTAAAGAAAGGAATTGCCTAGACAAATTTTCCTTGGCAAATGTGTACTGGGGCCCTATAAGTTGGTATGAACATATTATAAAAACATTTATGTATAAAAAAAAAATGTAAAGAAAAACAGAGTGAACCCAAGATTTGACTTTTCGTGGGTTAACTTCCTAGGGAAGAAGTAGAGCGTTTTCAAAAGCTGCGTAAAGGGCATCCCAGCCACAGCGGTATCCTCCCTCGTTGCCCTTGGAGTGCCTTACGTAAATATTACTGTAACTCTGACATCTTAGGGAGCGTTTTCACTCGAGCAGAGATGTCTTTTCGACTCTGGAGTATCTTTCACGGGATGAGTAATCTTTTCGTTTAGGATTATTTCCGATATTCTGGGGACGCCGAGTTGTCCCGCTTGAGAAGAACATGCAGTCTAAAAAAGATGAGCATAACTCTTTTCCCGGAGATGAGTCACTTTTGCGACTCCTGGTTTTAAACGATAACACTGTCATCAATTGATAATCAACAGTGAGACGGAAAGATTCTACTCCCGGGAAGGCTGTGTACGGTAGAAAGCGATCAATATGGACACTGAAGTGTCCTCCTTCAGAATAATGTCATGGACACAGGTTTTAGCGATGCAAAACTAAAACATACAATTTAAAAGCAAGACAGCAATGTTAAAGGAATTAACTGTAACTTTAAGGGTTCGCATGTTGCGTAATTTGTTTCTGAACTCAAACATGTGTTTTGAAAAAAATTTGCAGTTTTCCTACGAAGTACTTGAAATGTGCTCAAAATGTTTGTCATTGTGTCCTAGAAATAATTTAAAATCTACCACTTCGTGTTAGGCGGGCCGTTCATGTGATAGAAAAAGTACTTCCTCGCAATTTGAACAAAACTCTTAACAAGTACCGAAGACATGCAGATGAAGCTCATTCAAACAGTCTCGCACTAACATTAATGTTCTCTCAGAGTTTGAAATCAGTTAGATTAACATATGTTTTCATTTAAGACAGTCCGTGACTCTGCTCTGAACTGACATTTCAAGTTTGTGTCACTCGGATCAAAGAAGAGTGTCCTTTGCCGGTGTCCTAGCCTGGGACCAGACTCCGAGGGGGTAACGAGCGAAAAGAAGAAAAGAAAAAAATAACTACAGCCTTCCCGGGGAACTCGCGATTTTTGTTTTTTGATTTTTGTTGTTGTTGTTGTTGTTGTTTTTTTCCTATTTCTTTCTTTTCGCTCAGTTACCCCACTGCGGAGGCTGATCCCAGGCTACCTGTGTCCGTATTAACTGGACCCTGAAATAAGAGAAAATGTGTCAGCTTTTCGTCGGAAAAACAAAGTTACTCGCATAGTAATAAGTGGCTGTCAGTAAAGCAGGGTTGCCCTGTATGTAAAATTTGTACATGTGGTCCATTCATCACGGCGATAAGGGACAGTGACAAAAACGTTCCCGGGATACCACTAGCCATGTAAGCAAGGAAAAGGGATTAACCACAGGACAAAAAATCTATTATATATTTTCTGTAGTAACCTTGCTGTGGAACCTTAAAAGTTTCTGCTACTCTACAAGAAATGTTTGGCAAGAGTTCGCCGATAAAAATAGTACAGTAAACACCCGCACATAAGGACAAATGGATTAATTTAGCCAATAAAACCCCATTTTTATAAGAAGAAGATCAGCCTGAAAATTGTAACATGTTGTTATAAAATGGTAAAAGTGTCATAATTACAAAACATGTAAGTTTACGTTTGCTTTCAGATAACTACATAACTCTATCAGCTGTCCAGCTGTCTTGTTTTGGTATTGAGTACTTTTTTTCTACAAAAATTATCCAGTTGTTCTGTTGGGTGAGAATTAAAATTTGTCTCATCAATGTTGTAAACTACTTGGATAAAAATTGAATAAATACAGTATAGAATTTTATTGCTGCATCAAGTTCTTGTATTGGGTATGCTATGCTGAAAATAAGTTAAGTTCATGTCCTGCAGTTTCTGCTCAGGGTTACAAAACATAATTAATAAAGAAATATTCAAGAACGGAAATCATAAACTGACTTCCCCTTATTTTGTTGATTTTGTTTGTTTGTTTGTGTTCTTGCTTTTTAATTTAAATGTGCTTACAAATTAATTAAGACGCCTAAATATCATTTTATAGTTGTATTTTCTTGAGGTGCCGGTAGCCCGAATAAGCCCTAATGGTTTCTATATGGGCATCCTCGCCTAATGCTTTTCTCTTATCGATTATTTAATATCTCTTGTAGTTAAATAAATATTTATCTTGTAATTTAAAATAACAATAAGTGGCAAAAAATAAACTGAAACTGATAAAAAAATCTTAACATCATGTCAAATTCTAAATGTACCATACTGGAGGAGTTCAATCTTGACACTTCTGTACACTGCTAAGTTTCCAGTTGAAATTCCATTCCATTTTCTTCTTCTGTAATTTTCTAAGTAGTTTCTTGAGAAATCGAGCATTGCCAATCAGTCGATAGTCCACTGGAAGTTCTAGGCCATTTCCTTGGCCTTTGTTGAATCTACTCCCAATACACTCCGCTTCAATTGTTCCATCCTCTGATAGAAACTTGTTGCAGATTTTAGAAAGTTCAGCAGGGACATGACCAACAATCTTGTCCTGACAACTCGAAGTGCCTTTTGGGTAATTTTAACAAAACACACCGCTGGTCAATAGTAGTCTTCCTTGTGTCGAACCTCACACAGTGCACGTTTGGAATTTTTATTAGCTGAAATATTTTATGCTTGAAAGAAGATGAATCGAACTTTGTTTGATTGTGGCGTTCGTAAATCATTTGAGCTGAAGAATGGTTGTCTGCTTGACATCACACCAACGATGGAGAAGACGGCTGAGCTGTCTAAAAGCCCGACAGCCCAGAATGATACACAAGAGGGATCAAAAAACGAAAGTATGCTGGCTAATCTAAACGAGGCAGATGTTCGTAGCTCACTGCTTGAGGATAGTCCACAAGAAGCTGATATAGTACGAGAAGCTGAAGCCCCTATAGTTATAGACAATTGGCCATGTTCTAAACGAGTAAGGGCCTGGGAACGAATGGCATTGAACTAAATCGACTCTGATATGAAAGGGTATCTCAAAATAAGTACTTTCAGCAAGTTTGACCATGTTTGGTGGAAACGTTGCCAGTTGACATGCATTTAGATCTTTAAAAAATCCCATACAAATGTCTCTATTTCGGAAAGTGTGTCCCTCCAAACCATACAAAGTCTCTAATTTTCACAATTTTCAAAAGCTTTTATTTCAGCTTTAATTCAACTGAACAGCGTCAAAGTTGGCAAGGTGGCCATTTTTGAGATGCTCTTTCATGCAGTGTCAACAATTTTTTTCCAATCGATAAATTTTAAAACTCGTGCCCAGGCCCTCACTCGTTTAGAACATGGCCAATAGAGGAAGTCTTGCAAACAAGCGAAGGGGATGCGCGAAGCGTAAATCCTACACAGTCGAATTCAAAAAGAAAACCCTGGATCTTTTGGATTCTTTGAAATCTTCAAGAAATAAGTATAACATAGTCTCAAAAGAAAAAGGAGGTCACCGATCTTTGGTTCAAAAGTGAAACAAAAACAGAAGCCAAATCGTAAAGGAGCTAGAATTTAATAAAAAGGGAAAAAAACCCTGGCTGTATAAGAGAAGCTAGACAGAGAAGAAAAATGGTCAATGAAAGATCAAAGCAGAGCGAGAGGTATCCACTTGCAGCAAATCTTGCCGGGCCCGGCAAAACAAAAATTGCAAGACAGATTACTACACGGCTCAAAATCCTATTCTTACAAAGATACTCTGGCTGTATTGTCTCCGGAAGCACTTAGATGAGCCAAACCAAACTTAGATAAAATGCCTAAAAGGGCGTGAAAACCACAGTCGCTAAACAGAAACAACAAGGGTTCAAACAAACAGGCGTTTAAACTTGTAACTCAGAAATGACCTTTGAGATCAAGTATGCGACCTCTAAGCACATGGCTCCATTTAGTCACTAACATGAAAATCCTCTAAATCATCATGTTAACCCGCTGAAAACATACAAGAAGCTAAATGGGTCAAAAGACCGAAATAGAAGCGACAAACATGTGAGTAGGAGACGTGTAGGCCTTCCATCCCCATTTTACGTGAAAGATCAAAGCAGAGCGAGAGGTATCCACTTGCAGCAAATCTTTTGATTGCTGAATTCAAAGTTCGAAGAGCAGCTGGATGCAAAGTCACTAAACTATGCTTCAGGAAGAAGATGAAAGCAAAAATAGAAATGTGTTATGGCAAAAGTACTGCTCACAGCTTCAATGGGAGCAATAACTAGTTCCAAAGGTTCAAAAAGAGGCACGGTATAGTGCTTAGAAGAAGAACCAACAAGAAGAAAAACTGTGCTGATGATGGCAGGCTAATAATTCAGAAGTTCCACAAGAATTTGAGGAAAGCCCTTAAAACACAGAGGAGGAGAAATAGATCAACTATTGATCCAAAATATGGAAGATGGACTCCTGAAAACAGGTATAATGTGGACCAGGAACCTCTTCCATTTGTAGTGGACCAAGGGACAATTTATGAGACCATTGGAAATAAGCAAGTGTGGGTTTCACAACCTTCATCTGGTTTGGATAAAAGGCAAGCCACCTTGTAACTTTGTATAAGGATTGAACGAGACCAGAACGTAAATCCAGATCTTATGTTTAGAGGAAAAGGATATGTAACCTTTCTGGAGAAAGAAAACTATGATGAAAGGGTGGATGTATATTTTCAACAGAATGCATGGATGGATACTGCAGTAAAAATGCGATGGTGCAACAATACACTTTTTTCCCTGGGTTGGAAAAAATGACCAGGAAAAGGTTATTTTCGCAGACAATGTGAGTTTTCAGCAAACTAGAGAATGCCATGAGGCATGCAGGAACGAAATCAATGCGACTGTATATATGCTACCGGACAAACACACTGATAAAATCCAGCCCATAGACGCGGGGTGTGGACGCAAGATGAAAGTCAAAATTGCTGCTGCAATGGACAAATCGTTGGAGACAGAGGACAATGTTGATAAATGGCAGACAGACTTTCAGCAAAGAAGACACGAATTTTTATGACTGAATGGACTGGAGAAGCCTGGAGTGAGCTCACACAAAATGGAGATTTTTTCAAGAGGTTATTCGAGAAGGCAGGCTGTCTAATGACAGTTGATGGCTCAGGGGACGAGAGAATTACTCCTCAGGGTTTGGGCAATTACCACTTCTAGAGACTTAAGGGACAGCCAGACAGGGTGGGGCATATGAGACTGCCCCATAGAACTGCATGTATTTCATGTTAGATGTATTTACTTGTTCATGTTCACCAGTGATTGTTAAATTAATATTTATTCATCTAGGCTGATTTTATTGATTGTGTTCATTTGTTAATATAATCAAATTACAAAATAATTATTTATTTTATTTTCCTAAAATATGCTAATTATACCTCTAGCAACATGTTTTGGATAGTATTACTAAATAAAAATTTAAGAACATTTTAAGAACATTTTGAGACTGATTTGTCACTAAGCACCCGATAAATAAGAACTCAATCAGCCTGACCTCCGAAATCGTGTGTTCTTATATGCGGGTGTTTACGGTACGCGTTGGCGAAAACGTTGCTTCGGGTGCGATAAATTCCGCAGTACTAGTCTCCACGACTTTGCCATGGTAAGATTCATCCAAGACTAACTAGTAATTGCGTTATGAAATGTCCAAGAGAGAAATAAAAGGTAAGTTAGGAAAGCTCCACATGGCTTATTATCAGCAAAGATGCGACATGAACAGCAAGTCGATCAGTGACATTTCAATGTTTTCTTTGGTCACGAGTACATTTTGCAAGTATCATAAAGAAGTCAAAGACATCCATAAAATATAAATAAAAAGTCAAAGAAATCCAAAATGTAAATCATAAAAGGCGGAGATAAAAATGGAATAAGGCCGAAAAATTGAAGGTTTTTCGATGATATGCGGGATAAAGTTTAAGCGGGGACCTGATCATTACGGTAATGAAGATAACCCTTTTGTCGTTAAAAAAAAGGATACTGATAGATGCTGGTAATTAGAACACCCCTTCAGTGAGAATACACTTGGCGGTCTCAGGGAAAGGTGCTCCCTGGCAGGCCATCCAACAAATCATACACGGCTTCTTCTGCCACCTTGAACCCAAACATGCTGTATGTGTATCAAGAATAAAATGTGTCAGCTGACAAAGCACCTGAGTCTTGAATCGGAACCGTATGGCGCACTGTAGAGAAAATAGGGGTAACCAAACCATCCGTTCTACATTTAAGCAATAGAGGACTTTTTCCGTGTAAACACGAGGGGGGCTGGAAGGATCCGAGACAGTTATGCAAACCCGAGACGCAGAAAAAGTCCCCCTCTCCCCCCCCCTCCCTCCTCCCCCCCTCCCCCCGAGTGTTTAGATGAGGCTATGCAAACACGGAAAAAAGTCCTCCATTGCTTTTATAAATATTTCTAAGAAATAATTCCACAAACGAAGGGAAATTTTGTTTGGTTTACTTCTTAACTGAAAAATATTTTCTCAACACACGTTCTGGACAATCATATTTTTTACTAGTCAATCATAACGCACACCTGACAACACATGAACTAATCAAAATTCGTGTTATAAAAGTCAAAGTCAAAGTTGAAATTTGTGGCGCCAGCGAGCGAGCAAGCGCCATGTTGATGAAAGCGATTTCAGCCTTGAATACTCCTAAACTTTGCAGAAAAATACCGTAAGTTCGGCGAGAACTAGAAGAAATGTTCGAAATACACGATTCTGTAAAGAAAGAACTTCAAGATGAGAAGTTTATTTAAGCTGAAAATGAATGGCACTTTGCTTGATCCCTGTGGATAGTGACCGGTGAACTTATTCGATTTGGCAGCCCGAGAACATGGTTGAGAAGTTGAGTCGATCATCGT
>JAEMWC010000030.1:910000-920000 GCA_016490735.1 Pachyseris speciosa | reverse complement strand
CCGTTGTTTGTGGTACGAGAGTCATGCGATTTCGTGCGATGGAGAGGCGAGGTACCTTTTGGTAGGCTGATGTCCATCAAACGCGTTTTGATATGATCGTAGTTGTGGAGTAGCAGTCGTTTTAAGCAGTCTCAAAGTCCAGAGGTTATTCCTTATTGAAATCTTTTCAATCAGCGCTCTGACGTTTTTTAGCCAGCTGCCCTTTTCGCCTTCGTTCAAGTATAGCCATGCTGTGCTGGAATTGGCAAATCGACAATTTATAAAAAAAGACCTTCCAAAATAATCCGCTTGATAGTAAAAGAAAACTTCTTCCTTTATACGATTTTTCTGCCATCGTGAAATGTGTCTCAGGAAATTAAGTTCCCGCGAAAATAAGTAACAATAATTAACGAATAGATTTTTCAAAGATGGAGTTCTGAAATTAATGTTGGGGATCCTCACATGAAAGAAAAGATAAGTAAGGATGAGCATCAATTATTTGAAGTCAATAACACGTGGGACGATCGTTCAGTCTCTTAATTACGAGGTAAACGTACTCAGTGACTGACGAAAACGGAAAAGCGCTTTGCCACTCGCAGAAATGGGAAGGAGCACCGCCGTATTTATTTTAACATTTTACCTCAGCAAGTGTAACTTGACCACTTCTCAGATTTCCATAAATCCCACTTCGGAAATATTCCTTGGTATTGTGCTTTGCACAGCTCTTCTTAATCAAAGTACTGATTCACTGTTATAATAAACTTCATGGCAACATTTTAAATATGGTAATGATTTCTCTGAAATACTTAAGGTCCGTGAAAACGCTTTCAACACTGTTGGCCCTGTTGGGTCCAACATGCGTTGGAATACCGTGTTGGGAATTGTTTGCAGTTGCATTGGGGCATCAACTTCCAACAACTGCCAACGACTCTCCAAAACACTCAGTTGTGTTCAAATGTACCCAGCCATCTTGGACCCAACATTATTGCATTTTATTGGCCAACGATGTTGATAGCGTTTGTCCTGGGCCTTATAGTCTTGCGCGGTTCAATCACTTCTTCAGATGCTGTAATTTGGGATTTAGCTCAATGCCAAATATTAAGGCTCAACCCCCATGTGGACTCCACCAAGCAAAAAGAACGTCTGGCGAAAGATGAATATAACTTGGTAGAGGCACTCCGGGCTAAGAAACTATGATCTGGGTCAGGGTTTTTTAGTTGAGAGGTGATGGGGAGACGTGTGAGCTGATTTGAGAGGTAGTGGGGCAAGTAAGAAAATACTGGAGAGAGATTATTCCGTTATCAGAGCGAAATATAGATTTTATATGAGTTAATATTTCAACGGTTAAACGATACATTTATCACAAGATACGGCTTAAACGTTTCTGCCTCATAGCGCGAGACAGTCAAGCCACGCCCTTCTAGACATAAGAATGCGAATAAGTTTAAAGTTCAAATTTTTCCCCGAAATCGTTGTAGTCGATCGCACCATTCACGACAACAAAACCAAAAACAAAAAGAAAAGGCAGAAAGAAAGAAAGAATAAACAAACTAATGAAGCTTTTTTTACCTTCTTTGGTTTCTTTGTGGTCGTAACCATATCGGTTCTTTCTATTTCAAAATCACAGTACAATGTTCATTCCTGTGTATACTAATTATAACAACACCTATTCTAACGCGGAAAATATCCTACCCAGAAGACTGCTTATACACTGCTTGTTCTGCATTAGGGTCGACTTAATCCCCTGACATCGGCGAGAACCGTTCAGTTACCCTATCTTTTAAAAAGACGGTTTCTCTAAAGGTATTTGGGTTTTGAACAGATCCTTATTCAGTGTTTGTGAAACATTAATAAAAGGTAATTGTCGTCTTCTCACAGAATAAAATGATGGCATCAGTAGGTCCAACGATCCCAGGGGAAATAAGGATGTTGCCAATACGGTAGAGGCATGCCTTGCCTGTGATAGTGCAACAATCGAAATGGTAGGAAAAACTGCCGGCTAGATTCACAGATTTGACAGATGGGAGTAGCACTGGGCGTAGCGATCTGATCCTCTTGTAAACTGTTCATATCTTCAGACCTCAGAGGTGGATCCTCCATTAATTTGCGTCTTGAAAAATCCCCTCGGCTAAAGTCTGCTAAAAAGCTGGGGTGGATATACCAGTAGCACTTTGCCTTGTCTATCGTACGCTGAAAACACTCGTGAAGAGACAGATTGTGGCGAACTGTGTTCTTCCAACGAGCTCTGTTCTCCATGAACCCCGGGTAGTTGACTTGAATGAAGCTGTAGATCTCAGCTAAGGTGGCTCGTTTGCGTGGAGAGCTCAGGATTGCGTAGGAGATGGCTTCTATGTAAGACAAAGGATAAGAATTTCGTTTCTGTTTTGGCTTCTTCTGTGACTGATCAACAAAATCTTTTTGCTTTGCTCCAGACATGTTACACTGGAAATTCAAGCTAGCCGTGTTACTGATGTGATTCAACGTTCTACTACAATTGCTAACCTATGCAGTACGATTGCCGTATTTATAAAGACACGCCCTTTCCGCCGCCCACGATATCATTAGTAATTTTTAAAAAATTCCATTTTTTTTTCAACAAAAGACTTAACTATAAAAGAAGAGCTGACGTTTAATAAATTATGGCACTTTAAAAGTCTTTAGTCAAAACTACAAAAGGCATTCCCTTTCTTTGTGGCTTTTTTCATGTACAATTTTAAGATTGCAACAAACATTTTGAAATGAAATGTTTGTTAGGTGTAAGCTTGAGAATTAATCACTGTAAAAGGGACTGGCCGTCTTTTAAGGAAAAAAAATAGCATTCTTACATGTGCAGTTTTAATCGCCTAGCCTTCAGTCTGTGTACTAAGCAACTTTAATTGACGGGTTAGCGACTGCTGATCAGCTAAAAATCTTGTCATGATAAAAGTTGAAATAAGCCATTCAACGTGTATAACGTTGTTGCACCTAAATAGATCCGAGCTGCAGTCTGTTAAACAGAGAAGCTCAATTGTACAAAATAAACTAGAGCATCAAGCAGTTTGTCACGGAGCTAACCGAAGACCAGACGTCGTTCAGCAACATTTGTCGAGTGATTGACAAGATGTAACAGGTATCAGTCGTTAAGCTGGAGCGGGCCCGGGGGTTACAAGTTAAAAGTTATCTACCCTGTCCATCGTACGATTTGCCATGCGTCTTGTATCTAAGCGGCCGCACGTAAGGTGGTTCTACCACGTGTTTAGAGAAGTTCTAATTCATGTACAACTCTCGCGCTAATTCACAGCTTAACAAGCAAGGCCTACTTAGAAACTGCTTAGAACTAAATGTTAACTTTGCTCTGTTTTCATTTCGTTTAGTTCAAGTGGTCAAGAAGTGTATTGTTTGTCGTATGCATGGTGTTTGTACTAAATTACTTCCTTCAACGAACCACAACATGGATGTCAGACTGGAGTTTGATTCCTATCTTAAAAAGGGATACTGGTTGCCATCCATGATTACATCTAACGAGACTGAAAGGCGACTTGCCAATTCACCAAATTAATTCAAATGAGGTGAAGCCTTAAGCAACCTGTGTAGATGGTTTTCTATGATTCTTGTATCTAAGCTGCCGCAGGTACAAGATGCTTCCGCCACGTGTTTAGAGGACGGTTAATTCACAACTCCTTTCCGGCTTTCACAGCCCAACAAATGACACTCACTTAGGAACCCTTTATAATTTAAATTTTACTGAACTTTGCGCTCTTTTCATTTCGTTCATCTCAAGTATTTATGTTTGTCGTATGCGTAGTGTTTGTCTTAAGTTACTGCCTTCAGCCGCATCATGGACGAAGGACTGAGCTTTGATTTCTAATAAAGAGACTAACTGGTTGCCATTCATGACTACATCTAACGAGACTGGAAGGCGACTTGCAATTTCAAATGAATTGAAGTCCCTTTTCTCCACTTCTCTGCCACTCAAAAGCAACCTGTGTAGAGACGTTTTTTCCTTACGAACACCTCTGCGATAAGAAAGATTGTCAAAGAAATTTATGAAGCGATCTTGAGCCTTAAAGATTTCAGGGCATCTCATCTTAGTTAAATAGACGGCTATTTCGTATGCAAATGAAAAAATTAAGCATGCCTTTAGTTGTCCGTTACGAACCCGTAACCTCTGTTACTATCTTGACTACCAGACCGACTGTTATGGCATGGGAGCTTTATCGCGACTTTGTGAACATGACCGTTAAATTATAACGTACTGAGCGATAGTTTCCTCTGGTACTGTTTAATGTACAGTAGTTAGGCTGCGATTCTGAAGATGAATTCCTACGGTCAGTGTGAGGTAATTATCCTAATTGTGGTGAGATCATTCACTTGCAAAGGTATTCATTGAATAGTACTTTCATGTAGTACTCTCTGTTTGGTAGTGGAAGACGCTTTTAACTTGTAATGCCGTGGCTCACAGCCTAAATGGTATCATTTGCGTGAAGCTCACTGTGGGTGGCATAAGTCTCCTGTCGCTTGATGTTGTTTAACGTGTTTACATCGTTTTACTATGAACAAATTTCTGCAACGAAAGAGCAATCATCTGAAACCTATTAAACTGAAATAGCCTTCTTGTGATTGTTTGTCATAACAATTTAGAGTCAAAAGTACGTGGAGTGAAAGGTAATGCCGGTACGTGCTTTTTTTTTTTTTTCACCAGTGATATTTGCAAAATAATAATAAAAAAAGGCTGATATAGTTTTATTGGATATGTCACTGAACTTTAGCAGTTCGACCGTTGTTTTATGAGGACGTTTTAGTAGTAATTTTCTGTTCTGCAGTTTGTTTTTGGATGTCTGATTTAAACAATTATGTGCAGTTGATAAACACACGTGGCTATGTCAATCAAAAGGTTCAGGTTTTGTTGTACCTGCCACTTAAAGTGTTTTCGTACACTGTTTAAACCACGTGCGCGCCTTTCCTTAAGGATAGTGGAGCCATGCATACATACATCCAACCCTCACTTATTAGGACCATTATTTTAGGATCGGTCATTTGTCCTTTCATTTCTCTACTCCATGTATCTTCGTGTAAAGTTTAGACAAAGGAATTAAATAATCTGATTGGCTGTTTTATCACCACGAGTGCCCTCGCGAAAGTCACGGTCTTGTTGCTGAACCGGCTTTAGCGAAAGTTGGAAACAAGTTGCTTCCGTTTATTAGTGCGTTTTATCGATTGTGGGTTCAGAAAAACAGGATGTTCCCAGTTCAGCACAGGCTGGTTAAAATGGAGAAATACAAAGTAAATACAGGACCAAAATGGCCAATATTAAACGTGAAGGATACCGCGGCCAGTATTAAGACTGGGAATGCTTGAAATCTAAGGGAAGATTTCAAAGCCTTTGACGAGATCACACTGAACCCTGCTCATTCATTCTTAGCTCTTCTTGGTCTTATTCGACACATTTTACGAAGGACTAAAGGGGATTAGTTTCTAAAGAAACTGTGGTGCTGCTTCGGTGGGGAAGTGAAATTTGGTTTATCATCGAAGTTGATAATGTAAATTGACCATCGTACAGGGATTCGATTAGCTGACGTTTCGAGCGTTAGCCCTTCGTCGGAGCGAATCGAGGAATTGTGGGTTGTGTACGAAGTACGAAGGGGCTGCTTCACCACGCAATGGCAATTTTAGCTATAAAGGTTATTCGTCTTTGTTTTTTTCTTTTTTTTGGACAACGAAGAATTGCCCTTGAAGCCGGTGGAATTTCGGTAGTTTTGTTTTTCTCAGAAAAAAGTGGCAATTTTCGCTGTAAAGGTTATTCGTGTTTCTTTTGGACAACGGAGATTTACCCCTGACTATTACAGCAAATATATTTAAAGAAAAAATGCTTAGAAGTTGAAGTTTGTTCCAAAGGCTCTTTCTGTGTTTATAACACCAGTTCACAGTTACTATCATGAATCAAACCACGGCTGACGCCAATTTTGCAGACCACGCGAAACCGGTATGTCTGATTAAAAAAAATCTTCGAAATGGTATGGTTAAAACAGACATTTCATTCTACGGTGCAGTAATACTTCTTGACATGAAGGACGAAGATTTTTTTATTAAATAAACGTTTAATTGGAGCTGACTAAACTTTCTTTGGACGAGCAAAACATTTAGCTAGTGACAGCAAAATCTCTTTCATGCATGCTAAGATCTGACTTATTTATTACATTTAAACTCGGTCAAGTACATTTCAAGCTACACGTAATTAACAAAACAAGGACCGGACTTTGAACTTCGTCTTACTCTCCTAAAGTAAAGACCGCTCATCGCTGCTTTTGGCTGCTATGTATGGTTCTTGGCTTATTCATTCAATTCCAAGCCGTGCATGTTACTTTTCAAATTCTTTTCCGTGGACTAAAATTACATTCAACGTGAGAGCAGGGTTAGCGCAGTGGTGAGAGCACTCGCCTTCCACCAATGTGTCCCGGGTTCGATTCTCGGACTCGGTGTCATATGTGGCCTGAGTTTGTTGGTTCTCTACTCTGCTCCGAGAGGTTTTTCTCCGGGTACTCCGGTTTTCCCCCCTCCTCAAAAACCAACATTTGATTTAATTTGATTTGATTTGAGATTTGTAATTAGTAGGCGAAGAGCCACCTTGTGGAAGTACTACTAATAAATCGTTAATCGTTAATAATTATTATTATTATTATTATTATTAAATTTCAGCGTATATAGTACAAATAAGTCAAATAACAGTCCAAGCAGATATACACACCGACTTTTCTTCGGCTGTTGGGCGTTATCTATTTATAATTTCAGTTGCATTTTTTAATAGCTCAATAATTTGAATCGTAGCGGCATTTGCAGGTTCCAGGCCTTATTATATATTTCTTTTTGGTCGACAAGAAAAGAAAAACTGATCGCCGGTTTCTCAGGCAAAAGAAGTAGCATTGCAATACGTATCTCATTAGCTAAATGATAAATGTAAAATTATTAAAGAAATATTATTCTGTAGCAGTTAAAATTCCACAGTTAAAAGAATCACGGTGCGCAGCGTAAACTGTGAGCTTTTGAGTGAAAATAAAGCCATTTAAAATTTAAAATTCCTTCACCTGAGAAATAAGGATTAAGAAATACAAATACAGAAGAATGAATTATGGTAATACAAAATGGAAATACAAAAGATGTGGAATTGCAGAAGCGTGTCTGTTATCCCAGTTGTAGTTGGAGCACTTGGGGCAGTGACTAAAAACTTGAGGATGTGGATCGCTAAGATAGGAACACCTGGAATCTTCAACCTATTCCAGAAAGCCTGCTATTTGGGCACAGCAAGAATTTTAAGAAGAACCTTAGACATCTAACTAAAGGCTATGGGAAGTAGCCTGATGATCTAGGAATACATGACCACCAATACAACTAATGGTGTCATAAAAAAATCCTCATAATAACAATAACAAGAATCATCATCATCATCATCATCATCATCAAGAAGTTTAACTAGTAGAAATTCCCAAACCAGATTATGAAAGTCTCCTTGTTCTTTTCTCCTTCGGAAAATATCACTCACTGCTCACTGCTACAAGTTCAATTCTTTTTATTTTGCATATCCTTGTCATAGATGGTGGTTCCTTCGCTTTGCGACTGGTAATGCAAAATGAACCAGTTTCTCCTTCCTAGCCAAGAATCGCCTTCTAAAATGTGTTACTTATCCCACTCTTAACCCTTCTTAGCCCGCACAGATTAATTTACTACCGTTAATTAGAGGTGTGTTTGGCAGGCAGGCGATCATAGTAAGGGAAGTGAGTGATATTTTCCGAAGGAGAAAAGAACTAGAAGACTTTCATAATCTGGTTCGGGAATTGCAACTAGTTAAAATTCTTAGTCTAAACTGCCTGGCAAAGTTTTTCTTTAGGTTATTAACTGAAATATTTCTTCCTGTTTAGAGCCTATTTACGCACCAATAGATTCACTAAATTTTGCACATTATCAAGAAGTTACCGCTTCTTTAAAAATTTCAGGTTCCTGACTCTAATCTAAGATATTGGCCGGAACGTGTCGAAGACTAACCACAAACCAAAGTCAGAACTTTCAGAGCTGTTTCACTTTTTTTCCCAATCTGGTGGGAGTGTAAACTTTACGCCATCGGTATAACCTTCAACTAGATAAAACCCACAAAAAAAAGGTTGGAAGCTGCAGGGGATTGTTATGGCTGTATGGATAGTACAGCAAGTTGTATAGGAAGACCATTTTCATTCATGGCTTTCCTAGTTCGGTGGCGAAATTTATGAATATCGTTCTTAGACTAAGCTACTACTACCGCTTTTAAAGCAAAACTAGAATGTAGCCGTAAGACTTTATTGTAGACTCATGATCAACAAATTACAGCTCAGTGAGGTAAACAGTACCTCGTGTGGACCACGAGGTAAAGTGGTTAATTGGGTTCCTTTCAAAACTTCAGTTAATTAAATCCGCTGCAGAGTAAATTATCTGCTCCCAATGTCGTATACATTAGTACCAAGCGGCACAACATCTCATTTCATTTCAAATCATACGTTGTTCTTTATCAACCACGTCTTTACAAATCGTAATAGTTGCCTTAATAAAAAAGTTAAAACACGTTAATTTTTTTTCCTGGAGAAATTCTCGAGCGATTCAGAGCTTAAACTTCACAAAGTCTGACAAGACTAGTATTAAACACTTGTGAATAGGAAAACTAGCTAGAATTCTTTACCAAAAAAATGTCTTTAAACGATTCAGAAAGACTCTTGACGATTCGGAATTGCTCTTCCTAAAAGGCAAACCCTTACCTTTAGCCTTAAATACATTTACCTGTAAAGGAGGGAAAATGATGGTTGTTTTTCAACATTCGTTCTTTGGGCTCCAACAGACAAGGATATGAACTAACAGGTGTTCTTGCTTGAAACAAAAGAATCAAAACCGACCTTAATTGTAAAAGATGATATAGAGTTGACTAGAATTCACGATATGCAAATTATATACTCTTTTAGTGCTATAAAACTACATGAAAGGAATAGCTGGCCTGGTTAGCGCTAACAAAGAACAAGAGCTTATTGTTTAAACCTCTCAATAAACAAAGTGCAAAAGGCGAGACGATGTTAGCCTGTAGAAGTCTAATAAAGCAATAAATCCTTTTTTACAGGGTAAAATTTGATATGGCTCGTTAGATGGATGCATACATTGATATGGGCACGACGTCCACTTGCGTAAAGCAGTTCTCGAGCATCCAGCAAAAATTTTAATGTATGCACTTAAAAAATGTTGTTTCCTTTTTTCCGCGGCGATATTGCCTTTACGACCGTCTATAAGTATATTGCATATATGTGTAAGCTCAGGCTAACACAGATAGTGGGTACTTGAGCCTGAGCATTAGCTATGCCATGCTGATGAGGCCTAACAAGGCTAATGCTTGGGCTCAATCTTTGCTTTGGTAGATTTAAGGGGTAATGCCCGCTACCTTGTGGCCTTAGTGCCTTTTGAGTGGCTTCAGCTTACTTGATCACATTAATTTGTGAAGTATCCTTGTCACTCCAGCCACATCCCACAAGCCTTACGTTTTCATTGCTTAATGTGTTACTCGGTTGCATTACTCCTCTTCAGTGAGCTTTTATATGTATTAAGCTAACGCAAACTTTGTGCTATGGTCAGTGAAAATAATAAGTTTCAAAACCATTGAGGTAGTAGAAGGAATCTTACTCGCTTAATTTCTGAACCCACGTGTGCTGTCCAAAAATGCTAGTTGGCCTAATTTTGGTATTTAGTGACAAATTTGCTCAACGAGAACAAAAGGAATGACTTTGATAAAAAAAAAATAAATAAATAAATAAATCAATTAAAAAAAAAAGATGTGAAAGTCGGTGGATGACATTTCCAAATAGGAAGGCTAGGCGGGTCTGGATGGGACTGATTACTGACAAACAGCCATAATTATAAATGACAACTGACAAATAACATGAAATTCTACTAACTAAATTCATTTACATCTCTGCCAGTGTTGACTTACAACTGACAATATGGTTAAGGACGAGTCAATAATATAGAAAATGCCTGAACA
>JAEMWC010000030.1:892500-905000 GCA_016490735.1 Pachyseris speciosa | reverse complement strand
GTAAATGTTTCGGAATTGGTTTCTTCTTGGCAACCTCACTGTGTTCAACAAATGGCTTGCCAGGTACGTGGGACAAGTTGTGTAGTATAGATTGGGGATTGTATTTATATTTTTCTAGTCTTTAAGACTTCTCCCTAGTTCCTCGCCCTTCATTATTTCAATTCATTTGTTTTGTAGTTTCGTTTTCGGAAATTTTGAAGTGCAAATTTAGCGAGAAATTTTCATTTTAGAAAACAAAAAGTTACACCACTCAATTGTCGAACGCCCGCCAGTTTAATTTTGGCCGGAAAGGTTTTCACAAATTTACGCCCCGAAAACTATCGCTAAATCTTAAATTGCGAGTTTAATGTTTTATTATAACCTCTTTTCAATTTATCTTACAGTAAAATAACTAGACCGAGGGATTTTCATTAACTGACTTGAAAGTCACTAAGTCAGGTCGTTGGAAAGTAAACACAAAGCTTGTGATTGGCTAATTTCGAATTTGGGTACGGCAACATGCAGTGCAAACGTGTGAATCGGCATAATAACAGCAGAAATCCCTGTCCTAAAACGAAATTTACAGCCACAGGAAAATAAAGTTTGTCTCAAACAAAGTTAGACTCACGGCTGTGACTTTGAATTTGAGATTGATTGCCATAAGCTGGCTATTTTTCACTTGACAGTTGGCTTTAAAATGGATTTCTCGCTCGCTGTGACAGTGAAAAAGCTGAATCACAGAAGAAATAAAATGAAAAAAGTTCTTGTTTTTCTTTTTCTGACAAAAATTGTTTGTCTGACGAGTGTGTTCAACGAAAGAAAGACAACATTAAGAAAAGGTTACGTGCTTCCTCCCGAACCAATCAACTTCAGTGGGAAAATCGGCTCTGTTTTTGTTAGATTCCTTCTACGGTAAAAGTGATAAACGAAGTAAAAGAATAAAGAACCATTATGACACAAGAATTTTACTGAAATAACGGTTTCCTTGCTTCCAAAAGTGAGGCGTGTTCGATCTTCTTCAGTCTAGTTCTAGTCGAATGGAGTATAGACCCTAAAGCAAGTAGGAGCTTGTTTAACTTAATAAGAATCCAACTCTTGTTTTTTTAAAAGCAGGTGTGATGATTCCTAGAAGCGTTTTCAACTATAACCCACGGCCAAAAATTGGATTGGCTACTGAAACCTTGTCAGGGTGAACAGGCTTTCGTTCTCTTGGTGGCTTTAGGAAGTCTAGTGCAAAACGAGCGGCACGGATAAAAACCAACTGGGAACTCATGGTGGGAAAGCAAGTTTCTCGTAAGTAAATGTAGGCAAGATAACAGTAGGCACAAGAGAAACTTGAGTGTATAAGGGAGAAGGTATACGAAAGGTAAAAAAAAATGAAGGGGAAAGCAGAGCAAGGAGAAGGAGAGGAAGTGGAGGAGTCAGTTGTGGTTAGGTGTTTCATCCTCATTTAAATATTCCTTAGTGTATTCTGTAGTGGAGCCTATATTATCATGTAGGGTGTATCTTTGTACTAATAAGCTTTAAAGACGCGTTGATTACAGTAAATCTCTATTGTAATGTATGTTAGACGTCGGGTTAAGCGTCAATTGTGGAATCAATTATCATGCTGGTATAAATGTAAAAATTGTGGCGTGGAACAAGGGAGTGTGTAAGGGTGAAGGTATACGAAAGGCAACAAGGCGAACGTAGAAAAGGAGAAGGAGATGAAGGAGAGGAGTTGTGGTTAGGTGTTTGGACTGAAAGCGTGCAAATCAATGCTGAAACTCGTTAGCAGATGCCAGCTTAGAATTCTACGGCACAAACCAAGCGGCACGCCCGAGAAAGTGTACCGTTAACTGCTGCAAGGATAGTAAAAGTGGAAAAGAGTAAAGACCTAGCAGTGTTAGAGGTGGAAAAAATCCGAGATTAGAAGATAAGAAGACGGAGAATACGATAAGTGAAAACTGGAGGAGAGAAAAGGTGTTGGTGGATTGTAGAATTGTTGTGGGGTTTGGTATGGTGGATTGTTGGGACAAACTGCAGAGTCCCGAAGTCTTCGAAATTTACTGAACTGAAGACTTTGAAAGATACTAAACTGTTTATTGAAAGTAAAAGTGTGTGTAAATGGAAGAAGGTGTAGTATAAGGTGAAGTTTAGATTAGTTAAGTTTTCTTTTCTCAGGGCAACGAAAACTTTTATAGTATTTAGGGTTAATTGTTATTTGTCTTAGTATTCTTTAGAATTTAAATTGAAGTTATTTTAGGTACAGAACATTAAATAAGTGTTTATATTTCATATTGTTTTATCGTTATTATAATCATTAGCTTCTTTAAGTTTTCGTTTTCTTTTTGTGTTGCGAAATTGTGGGAAGGGGTTTTGTATATTGCGTTTGTTTCTCGCACCTGTGCGAACGCCAGGGAAGCCAGGTTGTGTCAAGATTGTCGTCAATTTCGAGGTGGCGATAATCTTGTCACAGGTATTCGAAAAGGGATGCTAACGAAGATGCGGCTTATGTTCCGAAGGGAACTAGCAGTAGTCTCCTTCGCAGCCGAAGTTTGGTAACACTAATAGCGGAGCTTCGCGCGCTGAAGGCGCGAGCGCTGACCACCATGGGTGAGAAAATAAGGCAAATTAATGATGCGAGAAATTTTGGCTTTGGTTATGACGTCCCTCCATACGAACGTCTGCCAATCCTTGTAAGCCAATCCGAAATGTGGGCAACCCGCGTTTTTTTTGTGGGAAATCGAGAGTCCAACTACGTTTTTGAGAGATGAGACAAGAGAAGAAACTTATGATCTTTTATGGGCCGTATTTTCTTTTAAAACCTGAATCTTATTGAAGGCAGAAAACTCAAATTCGAGAAAAATAAACGACCAAAGGCATCTGTATTTGTCAAGAGCTGACCAAGTAAGTTGTCAAAAAGCTGTCAAGAAAATGTCAAAAACTAGTGCGCTTTACGCTTCACTGAAACAGCTAGAGTTCTTCGTCAAAATACTGTACACAACGAACACTAACTTGTTTTTTTTGTTTGTACCGATAAGAATCAGCGGTTTGATGTTAACAACAGCCAAATGGGTTGGCTGGTTTTGCTAATTTAATAGTGTACAAGTCTGCAAGGGAAATGCTTGTGTGGTTTGACATTAAGGTTTGGCAAGGTTGTAATAGCGCGGTCTTCTTGCTATGTAATTGGATGGTGTTTTACCGCTCAGAATCTTAAATTTACGAAACTTCCTGGATGGAAGTGAGAAGTAACAATGAAACTATCAAGGCACTTTAGGATTTGTATCTGCTTAACTAAGCAACGATTTTGTGTGAAATGGCGCTCTTATGTAGATCTGCATTCCGAGTAATTGTTGACTGATTTCAACTATCAAGTTTGTACTGCTTGTCTTTTCTACCAACATTTATGTCAAATTCTCTTGACTTCGAGATATGTTTGTTACTTGTCTAATTTCTCCACCTTTTCCAAGAACCCAATGTGGAAAACAGACGTTATTGGTGCACTTGTTATTGGACGAACGTTCGTAAGCTCACCTGGGTGTCACCAAAAGCCGGGAT
Source organism: Pachyseris speciosa (assembly GCA_016490735.1). Lineage (NCBI taxonomy): Eukaryota > Metazoa > Cnidaria > Anthozoa > Scleractinia > Pachyseridae > Pachyseris > Pachyseris speciosa. The sequence goes on along the minus strand of JAEMWC010000030.1, from coordinate 901,481 downwards.
GAGCTGCATTCAGAATGATGACGTATAATGATCGATTAGAAGATGCGTGGATCTCTCTTCGATGTGTATAACCTGTGGAGAGGAGGTGAATACATGCTGCGACCATCCAAGACCGCAACTATTTGGCTAGGGGGGGCAGGGGAGACAGCTTGCCCCCCGGAGCAAGACAAACATATTCTGTGGATTGTTGTCAATGTTGTTGATTGAAGATTTTTATTATTCAAAGGATTTGAACAAAGGCCTCATGGAAGCCCAGTATCTGGTACCGGTCTACCTGAAGAAGCTGGCGGAAAGTCAATTTGATGCTATCTACATGTGTACTATAACAAGTTTAAGGATTATTCAGAAGAAACCAACCTGGTTGCAGAAGTAGCCAAATGGGAGAAGAGTTACGATCCAGTCTCCATGCAGGACATACCAGAGACGTAAATTTCAGCATTAGCTAATTGCAGTCCTTACGATTTTGCTCACCACAAAAGTCGGTAGTGTTTCTTGTGAAAGATTCTATTCTTCCCTGCGTCATCTGAAGCTATAAGGATGTTCTTCAATGACAGAAGAACGCCTTAGTGGCTTCAAAATAATGCTTTTTCATCGTGGAACCAACTGCATACCAACCCCAAAGGATATTTATCATCGAACGTTAACCTGGCGTCAACTTTCACAAACGAGGTAGACTAATCAGGCTAATTAGCCAAACATAATGCAGTACTGTGACATGTTTTGGAGTGGCCGCTGACCATCAGACTATACCCATCAACAGTTAAGCGCTGACAGCGAGCACGAGGTCGAATATGTCAAACGAATAATATTGTTACTATGTTTCTGTCGAAGGCAAATAAACCCATTTTTAAATCGACCTACCATTTTGGTCCTTTCGAGCCGGATAGAAACCAACCGATGAACAATGAGTAATCACGGATCGTGGTATTTGGTCGACGAATGTGTCATATCACCGCGCTCCACGGCAGTCTTCTTCGTCAAAATGAAGAAGCGATACTAGATTAAAGGCCACACTCGCAAGTATCCAAGCAAAACAGCTTGCCGAACGAGTTAAAAGGGACAGTGAAATGAGTGAAGTGGAGTTTCGGGAAGAAATGGCTCATAGGTAGCCTCCTTCCCAGCGGCTGCTTGTGTCGTTCATACCCGTCCCCCCGTCTGCTGAAGCGAACCGAACATTCCATGAACCGACCAGTCACATCGTGGCTTTTAAATTTCGGTGGCTCAGTTCCCGTAGCCTCCTTCGCAGCCATTTTTTTTGTCGGTTCTCTTCTCAGACGCCATGGGGATGGAATGTTCCGCTCGGTTCAGCAGACGTTGGTGGGTAGGGAGAATACGACCGACAGAAACAGCGGCTGCAAAGAAGGCTAGCTTTAAGGGAGTTAGAGGGGAAAATGTAACATCGAAAACGCAAACTCGACCTATTGAGAAAGCGGCCCCAAATGGGTGGAGGGCGTATTTGCATTCCCTGTCCCCTGGGGGGGGGGGGGGTGACGGGGGGGGGGGTGGAGGCAGGCGTGGGCGAGGGGGCGCCGAGCGGCGCGTCCGCACTTGCATGCCGCTTCCCAACATTTTTTGGACAAGGCTGATTGCAAGGGCAACACCGATGGAAGCCAGCATGCCAAGAAACCCGCCGTACTGCGCTGCGCCACCCCCACTGACCATGCCCTTGACGAAAGATACTTTACAATTGCCTTTTTCTGGTCGTGGGACAGCATTTGCGTGAGTTTGAAGGGCTGCACCTCTTGGGGGCCAAAACCCTTTCCAAAATTTTTTTCAACAACTTTTCCGCGCCGAAGCTGAGCTCCGCGGTTGCCAAGGCCTTGGCGGCAGGGGCGAGCAAAGGCCGGGCCAGACTGAGCGCGGTGGAAAAAAGGTTGCCGTCACTTTGCGCGGCAATTTTGCAGATTTGTGTTTTGCTGATTTTCAGATCAGCGCCTTTACCTTCACCCGCCGCTTTTCGCATCCGGTTGATTTGAGTGGCGGTCAGCAAAAGATAGTCGCCGTGCCCAATTTGTTCCGGTTTGATGCGCAAAGTCACGGCGCCTTTTCGGAGAACTGCCTGGTGAAGACTGTCTTTTTGACCCGCGGTCAGCCCGATTTTGAAGGGGTGATACACCGTCGCCATCTTATATCAGAGAAAAGAAATTTCACAGAGGCGGAGAACAACTCAAACAACGACCAACTCGTTTCCAACCTGTTTTATGACAAAGTCTTTCTCGTACAAAACGGCGGCATACATTCTGTAATCTGCTGTGTCGGCTTGATTCAGCCGGTAGTTCAAAACAAGCTTTTTCTCATCCCCCGTCACACTTGGTGGGGCCGCCCGGAGATTGAAGTAAACAATCGGATAAAGCGTCGAGTAGTTGGCCGCCTTCACCTGGTTTCCGTTGTTGTAGTCATTTTGTCTGTAGCTGTACTCAATCAAATCCTGGCGGATCCGTCGTTGGTCTTCGCCTTCATATTCCACCTCAGGATAAAAGGTGCTGCCGTACTTGAGGCGGCATGTGGCCAACTTCGTACCCCCATTGAGGGCAAAGGTGTCAAAGAAGTAGGGGTTCGCTTGGATTTTGTTCCCCGACGCCGTTTTTAGAATGAAGACGAAGACGTGTTTGGCGTTTTTCACGCCGGAGGAAATCGTCCATTCCCCCTCCCCATCTCTTTTGTCGGGGCCGGGCACCAACATTTCTTTCAAGTAGCGCCACTGGGTCGGTTTCAGGAAGCTTTCATTGACAAGCTCTTGGCCCACAGGCTCCATCTGCAGTTTGGGAACCCACAACTCAAATTTTCGGACAACAATTCGGCGCGCAGTGCTGCCGTGTTAAAAAATCATTTCGTCGCCACTCTGCAGCTCGATGTTGAACGTGAGTTGCATCGGGGCCAAGAGCTTGTCCGCCAGGTCCTCAAAGAACGAAAAGCGGTTGAGTGGAATCCTCGTTTTGACCGTTTTGATGGGGTCACCCTGGGAAAGAAGCGCGCGGGCTCTGATCCCGAGGTTGGTTGCGGCGTCCCGTTGTCACATTTGCGGTGTCGGTGTCGAGATATGAAAACTCGTCTTCGGCCACACGTTTGGCATAGTCTTCAGAATATTTCAACAGGTTTTTGATGAAAATTATTTTGTGGACGCCGTTGGATTCGTACAGGTCTTTCCCCACGGATGTCACCCTCATGGATCTGATGAGAGAGAAAGAGCCGTTGACTGGGTCCAACCGTGTGTCAGCCGCAATCAATGCCTCGTCCGCGGTGGCCTGAAATCGGAAATCAACGCGGATATAGGCCTTGTACCAGTCCTAGATGACGTCTCGGTTTCTCACCGTGAACACCAGATTGGTTTTCTCCTGCGCTTGCCCATTGGCCGGAAACGTGAGGGGGGTGTCCAGATTGATTCGCTCATAATCCACCTTCTCGAGCAAGTGCGGCGCCCTGAACTGCGATATACAAAGACAAAAAATTTTCAAAGTCGGTTTGCCAAAATTTGACTCAGTTTGAGCATTGCATCTGATCGGGGTGGGGCCGCAACAACTGTCGAATTTTCCTGCCCCCCTTCTCAGCCACCACAGCGGTTGTTTCCTTGGTTGAGGGAGGCTTTGCGATTCTTTTCGCAACCGGCCCACTTCTTTTTGGAGACGTTTTCCAATGTCCATGAGGGTGTCACGGACCACACCCGTGTCTTTGTGTTTGACGGGATACCGGCAGGCGCGCGGGTCGAAAAACTTCATCCACTCTCTTGGGAAATTTATCGTATACTTCAACCAGAAATTCTTCAACTAGAAATTCTTCAACCAGAAATCCTTCAACCAGAAATTCTACAATCAGAAATTTCTCGGATTATCAAATCCACAGCCACGTCCTTGCCGTTGAGGTCCAGGACGTTGTTTGGCCCGTCCGTGACCCGGATCCTCACCAACTCGATCCGCGATTTGTTGACTTGATGGAATTTGGGGCGGAGGGGCTCTTTCGTGAAAGGGTAGCTGACCTCGAGGTTCGCGGTGGAGAAAGAGAACAAAACGTCGCTTGGCACGTCGTTCGCCCGCCGTGTGACCAAGTCGCAGTGCAGGAAGATCCAGTCCAGTCGTGCTTCCTTTGAAACTCGTCGCGTCTTTCAAAACCTTTTTGTCGAACCCAAGCAACTTGGCAAAATTCCCGACAGGGAGGTCGAGCTCGTAATTTTGCGCCACCCCCACCACAACCCGGGTGATCGAGAAGTCGAAGTACAGATTGAAAATGTGCTCTTTGTCCGCGGCAACCGGGTCAACGAACCCCATGTGTCCCTGCAAAAACCTGTTGATGTCTGTGTAATCGTACATCCCGTCGGGGAACGTCAACGTTTCCCAGTCTTCTCCTTTCTTCCTCCTCTTGAGGTCGTTGTTGCCGTAGGCGGCCGCGACGTTGTACCAGAGTAGCTCATGGTGAGCAGCGTATCGAGCGCGGCTTCCCATTTTCGCTGCGCGTCAAGCTCAATCGGCGGGTTGAAAAGAATTTCAAAGTCGTGGGAATTTTGGGTGGCGCCGTTTCTCTACAGCTTCGCAAGGCTCGAGTCGAACACGAGGTGGTACATCCTCACGCTATGTAATCGTGGAAAATCTTTCGCCTCTGAAATTCGTTGACAACACCAAGCCGGAGAAGCTCTTTGAGCAAAGAAGAAACCTTTTTTCGGAGTTTCGTCGAAGAGTTGCCGGGTTTGATCGAACCAAGCGCCACATAGAGTTGATGGATCTTGTCGTCGGCGGTGTCTCCCACACCAATCAATCAAATTCCATTTCCCACTCTTGCTCTTCCTCCTCTTCTGGCCCGCCGATCGAGGGCCTACGGGACATGATGACTTGTTCCCAATCTGTGGAGGGGGAGCGGGCTCTCGTTTCTTTCGGAGGGGTTCGTTTCAACTTCTCTTTCCCCACCTGAAGCTGCTGTGGCGACAGCTTCTGCCGCCCCCCGCTTCGGCGGGCGTAGATTTCTTCTTGGGCTTTTCGAAGATCTGCCACTAAAACCCGTGGAATGGGGAACTTTTCTTTTTCACCCTGTAGTTGGGGTCGTCCCCGAACTGTGTGAGGAGCCGGTTGATCGATTCGCTGGTCCCTTCGAGCAAGCCAGTTACCACTGGTTCCTCCCACGTTTGGCGCGTTTCCTGCTTTGAGGCAAGAGTTTGTGGGGGCGGTAGGAGAGCTTCAGCATCACTACTGGCCTCTTCCACCACTGGAGGAGGTGGGAGTGGAAACTCTTCTTCTTCTTCCTCGGTTGGCGATGGAGGAGGGGTTGGGGCCTCCGGCCGAAAATCGTCCCAACCGAACGGGTTGATCCCTTCGAGCTCGTCCATGTCATAGTCGGACGCTTCCGCCTCTGGTGCAGGGGGCACCAAACTTTTGTCCAACCTGGTCGTGATCGATTTGAAAAGCTTTTCAGCCTCGACCTGGCCAAACTCTTGGCGATTTTGTGCGTTGTGAACTTTCGGCGTATTTCATCCTCCTGCCTTTCGACCTCAGCCTCGGCTTCTGCCTTTTGTCGCCACTTCTTCAGAGACATAGTGAGCTTTTGAGGCCTGTAAATAAAGAGGAAAAACTGAAAATTCCGAATTATGACCCCGACGTCGCTGCCGCAAATGGTTTCCGGCAGGGGCATCCGGCCATGTCCGACGACGTTTGTCGGATGTTGATCTGCGGGCCCAGCAATTCAGGCAAGACGAATATCCATCTCCACATGCTTTACGAGCTTTTGGAGTTTGACAAAGTCTTTCTCTTTACGAAAAACCTCCACCAGAACAAGTATCAAGCCCTGCTTCAGGAATTCGCGAAAAACATCGACCCCGAGGTGGGGTACGAAGTCATCGAGGCCCCCGGCGATGAGATTATTCCCCTTGAGCAGCTGTGTCCCCGCCCCGAGGCGGGAACCGACAACCAAAAATCGCCGTGTTCGACGACTTGGTTTGCGAGAAAAACCAAAACGACATCATAAACTATTTCATCAACAGCCGGCACCAAACTGCAGCGTCATTTATCTCACGCAGACTTATTACAAGGTCCCCAAAAACATCCGGGACAACCATTTCTGCCTTTTCAGCTTCCTCCCCAGGGAGAACAAACGAATCGCCCACGAGCTGGGGGTTGACCACAACCTGCTGGACCGCGCCACCGACAAAAAGTTTTCCTTCTTTTACTTCGACAAACCGAGAAAACTGACGAAAAAAAATTTCGACGAAGACATATAGCATGGGGGCGTTTGCCAGACGGCTCGGTTTTTTCCGAAGATTCAGAGCGCCAGCCCGCGGCCAAGGCGGTGCTGCCGGCCCCCTGGACCACGAGGTTTGCGCGGAGCGCAGGGGAATCCCGGTCCATGAGGCCCTCAGGGTCCACAGGGGCCAACAGGCCCGCACGGACCTCAGGGGCCGCAGGGGCTTCAAGGCTCCCACGGTGAAGAAGGCCCGCCAGGTCCAGCAGGTGCGCGAGGACCAACGGGCCCGCAAGGGTTGAAAGGCGACGGTGGGAATGATGGGTCCAAAGGGGACAAAGGCGTCAAAGGTGTTGCCGGCCCCCGCGGGCCAGAAAGACCTCGTGGCGTTCAAGGGGTCAGAGGGGCCGCAAGGAGCACAAGGCCCGCAAGGTCTGCAAGGCCCCACAGGTGCGACGGGTGCTTTTCTGAAACTCGACAGGAGCACCCCAATGACCGGCAACCTGTACATGGGGGAGAATCTCATCACCAATTTTGGTTACGCCAAGGACATCCTCGATGCTGTGAACAAAAGCCTTTTTGATTCGGGAATCGCAGGGATCCAACCCGCGACGGGTCCAACCCGGCGTGGGACGATTTGAACATGAATGGAAACGCCATCATCAATTTGAAAGACGCCGATTCCAGCACGCCTGTTGACACCGCCGTCAACAAGAAATATGTGGACGAGGGTTTGCAAACCAAAATTGACGCGACTGCACAACAAGACTTGAACATGAACAACAACGCGATCATGAATCTTGCTCCCGCCGGAAAGCGCGGCGGACAAGGCGAGCAAACACTCTGTTGATGAGTATTTCCTCCGAAGAGACGGAACAGAGCCAATGTATGGAGCCCTGGACATGGGTTCGCAAAGGATTACCTCTTTGCACGACCCAACCACCCTCGATGACGCGGTCACAAAAAATTACGTGGATAATTCCTTGAATGACTTCCTAAAAAAGGATGGCAGTCAAGCAGTGGCAGGCCGTCTCGACATGGGGGCCCACAAAATCACCGCTCTCGAAAAGCCGGTCGACGAAACGGACGCGGCGACGAAGGATTATGTGGTAAGTAATCATGCAGAAAGCAAACGTAATTCACCTATTTGGGATAAATAAACTCTCTGAAATCGCGGATGAGGCTTCCCAAAAACTTCCACCGAGACGGGTCGCAAAGTTCTCGCTCGCCTGCCGAAATGGTGTTCACGGCGTCGAGGATTCCATGTTTCTCGAGAATTTTGCGAAGGTGAGTTCGTGAAATGGGGTTGGCTGTCCACCCCACCTCCTCCCTGGTTTTGGTTGGTGTGCCGAGCTCCTCAACACTTTGGCAACATTGACAAAAAAGTTCGAAATTCTCATGGTCCTCAACCATATTTTTCCCGCAGCACACCCTTCCGTTTGCAATCGCGTTCGCATTTGCCATCTTTCCCACTGTTTTATAGGTTCAATGGGAAAAACTCCGGCCTTGAAGCAAGGAAAAACACCTTTCAAAAATTTACTACAGCCCGAAAGGTTATTGGAAAGGGTTTGCCGCAGTGAAAAACTGGCCCAGACCGCAAAGGTTTCGGAAAATGTTGCGAAACAGTGGTTGCAGAAACAGGCGCTTTGGCAGACCTTCTTTCCCGCGCCGCGGCACATTCCTCGGCCGAAGTTTGACGTGCCAACGCCCAACGCGGTGTATCAAGCCGACCTGCTCTTCATGCCGCATGACAAGGTGGGGCGCAAAGCTTTCAAATACGCGCTGACTGTGGTCGACTTGGCCAGCCGCTTCAAGGCAGCTGAGTCCCTGACCTCGAAAAATTCTGACGAAGTGGCCCGGGCCTTTGAAACAATTTACAGGCGCGGGCCTCTCAAATGGCCAAAGCTGCTGCAGGTGGATCCGGGGCGGGATGTCATGGGGGCTATTTCCAGAGTCTTGGAGGCACATGGAACGGGCATTCGCCGTGGACATGTTGAAATTCACCGCGACCAAGCGATGGTGGAACGCTTCAACCGCACTCTTGCCGAGCGGCTGTTCGGGCACCCGTACGCAGTCGAAATGCGGCTGCCGGAGAGTGTGCGGTCTGTTGTGTGGGTGGCGAGGCTTCCGAGGGTTGTTGCTGCGCTCAACAACCAGACAACCCGGCTGACAGGATTGGAACCCGCAGAAGCGATCCGGAAACAAACCGTTTTCGCACAAGCAGCAACTCCATATTTAAGAACTGTTCGTGCGACCGAAAAAAGGCTCCCTGCTGACGTGGAAGTTGCAGCCTGGTGAGTTGGAGGGTGGTGTGCAAAGGGCCACAGACCCTGTTTGGTCTCTGAAAACTTTCACACTCGAAAGGTCTATGATCAAACCAAACCAGCCTGTTATGTACTGGCTTTCCGATGGGCCGAAACGCAGCTTCGTGCGCGAAGAGTTGATTGTTATTCCCCCAAACACTGAATTACCCCCGAGCAACCCAGGTTAGTCTTCGAACACCTGATCCAGAAAAGCAAGCAAATCTGCCCTCCGTGTGAAACTGAATCGGCTCTGTGTGAATTCCATCCGGCAGCACCCACCGTTTGGCGTAGTATGCGCTCAGCCCCAGCTTTTGCTGCTTGTAAGTCATCATCCTCCCATCAACCATTCGGAAACCTTTGTTTGTCGCCATGTCCTTCACCCCTTCCAGCGCTGATTTGAAACGTTCCCACGTGATTTCGTTCTGGGCTTTCGACATTCCTTTCGTGCTGAGTTTGTTTTTGCCATTTTCTTCCTCCATAAAGTAACATTTCGAGCAAAGCGTTATCATCCGCAGGCCC